>LQNS02007215.1:30562378-30572750 GCA_001587735.2 Parhyale hawaiensis | reverse complement strand
GGGGAGGGGGCCTGTCACCGAGGCGAATGCCCCCCCCCCACGAGAAGGGGCTAGATCCGCCAGTGTGTCCGATAGTCAAGTAGGTAATGTTTTCGGTCCATAATGCAGATCTGTTTCCTGTCCGCAAAAGCAAGCATTCAATATTTTCCGTCCGATATGCAATTCAGTATTTGTTTTTCGACATGCAGGCATTACTTTATACTGCATTGGTATTTTGTCACTCACGTGTTAAGATCTGTGCCGGCTCTTCAGCAGGTGCTGAAAGTGTTTCTATCTCTTCCTTCTTGTGACTTAACCTCTGTTATCTGTAGGTCTGTCTTATCAGGTGTTGGCCGCCGTCGCGTTGCTGCTTTCGACTGTCACGTACATCGTGCATAATATGACATTATCTCTGTCATATTATGCAAGATGTCGTATTGAGCGATCTGCTGTCTTTTTGAAATCTTCTTGGCACTCGTACATTCGTGCGATGGCATAGAACTAGTTTAGCGGTTCCTCGACGTAAGAGTACTTGGTGCATGCATGCGTACATGCTCAGTGGTAAATATATCTACTTGTGAGTTCTTTAATTGTACTGGCGAAGTTATCTTTACATTACGAGTTGTTGGTAGTTGTACACTGGCACCTTGAATCACGAGTTTTTGATACTCGTAGCCTGACCCTTTATACTTACGAGTTCAAATCGTTCGACAACCGAGCGCATGGCCCAATTTCATGGCGCATCAGATATATTTTGAAATTCATTCCATGCTGCACCAACAAACGACGGCATATCTAAAATTCGATCTTGACTCAGATTTCCGCTGACAACGGAAAAACACTTTCATGTCTCGGTTCACTCGTAAGTATCACTCTTAAGTAGTTTTATATAAGTTTCCTCCTTTTTGTTTTCCATATGAGCCTGTCATAGTTCGTTTTTCATATGAGCCCGTTTAGCAAGCATTTCTCGGCGAACAAGACACTAGATGGCGCCAAAATCGCAATTTGTTCGCTTAGAATAGAGTGCACATTTATCTCCCATTGGTGTGCTCAATGCGCAAGTTTTGTTTCCCAAACAACCATTAGTATCTAACGTGTTACCTCTTGATTGATTTTCATGCTTGCCTTGTACCAGGGGAACAGCTGTCGTAGTGACGATACGCAATTTTCTTAGCTTGTTAGCGTAGGTAGTAAAAACCTTCTCCATTGGCAAAAGTAATGTCCCGAGACGTGTAGGGTTTCCTGTGCACCGACAAGAATGTATACCAGGGATAAGACTTTTTTTAGCATGCCTATATCTATTGACGTCATATAGCGTACTAAAGGTGCATAATTAACCCCACCAGTTATGGGCTCCAGCGCTCAAGTAATAGCTAGTTTTTCCTCAGTATTGGACGTGTCCGGCGCCTGGCTAGTGTTTATGTTGGTGTCATGGTGTTGTTGTTGTTGTTATGGACGCGTTCGATTGGGTAGCAATACAATGCCTTTGAGGGTTGACGTGTCCGAATCTTCCGACAGGCGCCCAGGCTTCGACTTGTTAATTTCAGTTTTTGGCGTCGACCCTTAATCGGTTGCAGTACACGTGGGAGTTCCACGAACTTAAACTTGCTCCGTAGCACAGAGTTTGCAGTCGGCTCAACATAATGGGGTTACACACCTAGGACCTGCGACACGATTTAAGGTTACGAAACCAAGGTTCCTGTCTGCAGTTTTGGACAAGTCAAGTAGGCTCGGCTTAGATTGATGTTGACACTCCAGTCGGACTTGCCCTATACATTTATGTTAAAGCAGGTTGTAATCAACGATATGACTGCTTTTCAAGTGGCTTAAGCGAACATGCATTCATCTGTCTCAGTGTACCTTACTCAAGTGTTTCAAAGAACTTTGAGCCTTCGGACCTAAAAAAGTGTATTGCTATGGAATAGTAGACTGCAGTTTATTAGCTGTTCATTTTTTCCGTGAACGCTTGAACTTGCGAAAGTGCTAGTTGTCAAAAAGCGTCAAGATGCAGTAGGGTTGAAATAACATGTTGAAACAAAACGAGTCTCAGAATTTGGTGAAGAGTTGAACTTTTGAAACCTCATCACGCCCTAGGCTATTTTATAGTGTTAGAAAATGGTACAGTTTTATTTTTATCCTCATATTCTTCGTTAAATCCTTGGAATCATCACACACTTACATTGAGAGAAAGAATTTTTTTTATCTGGATGCGGTGGCCAGCATATTAGGGACACAGCACCCTGAGGTATTCATTCTTCAAGCTAACATAGAGGGAGAAGATTCCCAGTTGGCCTCAAATTTACACTAGTGAATAGTCAGCGTTTACCCATTCTGAAAGACATAATACATGCGACATTATTTTGCACAGACATGCTGGTTAAACATATTATGTTGGGTTAGATATGCTGAAAAATTGAGAAACTTAGTTTTGAAATAGATATATGGTAGGCACTACAGTTAGAAATACAGTGCGCGTTATGTATTACAAGTTGAACTTTGATTGCGATTCCGATACATGTGAGGAACAGTAATTTTTATCCGTGTATCTGTGCAGCTTGGGTGCCTTTTAGTGAAATGTAAGTACAATTTGATAGGTAATGCACTAAAAATTGGGATGTTAGAATGGTCAAAACTTTCGTTACGACCTGATAGCATACGTCACTTTATTTGGATAGCGCGATGGTTCGTTTGAGGTTCCTGTAGGGAAATGGGCTGTTGGGGAGAGTACGCACATAGGGCTTGGAGGTGTGGAGGGGGGTTGGGGGACTATGAAGAGGGGATGACCAGGGGTGATTTGCGAAGCTGGGGGATAGAAAGAGGGTACTTTAGGGGTGTGGGAGGCTGGTGGTCGGTGCTGTAGTGCGGAGCTTCGACGTTCCAGTAGCGCCGTCGATTTCTGGTGGTGGAACGGAACGTCACCACCGCTTCTTGTATCGGTTTCGTTTGACGCTCCTGTCACACGCGTGTGGGTCGGGACTTAACTACATGTATGTAACTGAATAGCCTGTGCCTAATATTCTTGGCTCTCGTACGTTAATACCTTGAATATACAAGTATTTTGTACTAGTATAGCGGTGCCTAAACACAAGACTGCTTGGTATAGGTGCAGTGGTACCTCGACTCCTGCGGGATATTCACACATTGATATCTCGACTCACGAGATCTTTGCATCAGCGAAGTGACATTTTGATTTACAAGTTGTTGGTACCCGTACAGTGGCACTTTGAATCACGAGTTCTTGATACTCGTGGCTCGGCACCTTACCTTACGAGTTCGTTTCATTCTGCAATCGACAGAATGGGCCCAGTTTTCTGGCGTATTGAATGACACTTGAAATTTATTCGATGCTGCACCTGCCAACAACGGAGTGTCTAATATCTATCGTGACTCCGATTTCGGCTGACCACGCAAAAAAAAAAAAAAATAAAATAATATAATGATAAAAATAAACTGCGACGACTCAAGACTTGACATTTGCACGTTTTGGTTCAGTTCTAAGCTTTTCTTAATTGCCACTCAAAAATCCTGGGTTTTGCAAACGCGCTCTAAGCTCTAGAACACGCTGTCGCCGTGCTGTATGAGGGCGTTTAGGCGGGTATTGAACCTACCGCACGGCAAAACGTGCTGATCCGGCACGCGTTCGAATTCCTGATTCATTTTCCACTTGCACGCCAAAGCGCAAGACGTTTGCGGTTCTACACCCCTATGTGTGCAAACGTTTGCTTACATACTATAGACACCCCTCATAAGTAGGTATAGATGTCATGGGCAACAAACTGCATCATTTTTTCAAACCGCTTGGCACGTATACGTATCAAGAGATGCGCGAGCACTCACTGTGCATAGCACGCGTCTGATTTGAGGGTGTATAGAGTACGTCTACGTGTGCAATTAGTGCACGCGTTTGCGGGCTGGTTTTAGGACAAGCTTTCGGCACGCAGTCGCGTGCGTTTCCAGCACGCCTGGCTTCTCTGAGTGATATGCATTGATCACCCGTTCGTTTTTCATATGAGCCTTATAGTCAAGTAAAAAGTGCTTGGAAAATAGGAAACTTACGTGGCCAACAGCGAGCTTTGTTCGCTACCAGTGGAGTGAACATTTGCCTTCAGTGGCCGTATACTCAGTGCGTAAGTTTTGTTTCCTGAACAGCAACGTACCATTGTCCTGTGCATTGCCACTTTATTTCTTGATTTTCATGCAATTCTTTTTTTTTCTTGTGGAACAGCCGTGTAATATGATACGCAATTTCCTTCGCTTGTATGTTTATTAAAAAAATACCATTGGCTGAGAAAAGTATTGTCAATAGACAACGCGATTTACCGCGTACCAAGGAGAAAACATACTAGGGGTAACACTATTCTCAACGTGCCTATATATTAATTAGGTATAATTGACGCACTACATAACGTCCAATAATTATTTTGTCCTGCGTTCCATTAATATCGGATAGTTTCCCCAAGCGTACATGTGTTTGCTGCTTCAATAGTTAACGTTTGTGCTTATATCACAGTGCTTTTAATTCCTGCATGGTATGAACACTGAGTTTTATTTTTCAATCCAAAAGAACCTCACAGTTTTAGATGAAGTATGTCACATTTGGTTAGGTAAACTGCATCGTGTTGTGTCTGTATATAACTCTGTATAAGACCTTGATTTCAACGACTGAATTAACTATTTCAGAAAGAGAGGAAAAGATCTCTAAGAAGAAGAGAAAATTGAAAGAGTAGGAATAGAAAAAAGAAGAAGAACTTCTACACATGAAGCAAGCTATAGTCAGTTTTCATAGCGATCACAATCAGAGTCCAAAATGTGCAGCTATACCGTAGTTTCATAAACACTTATCACGGAAAAATGAAACCCTTAATTAATACCTTTTAATTTACCGTTGGGTAGGAGACTTAATTTAGAGTACAAATATAATTTGCTGATGAATTCAGCGCACTTGAGACGTGTACTCATGCATAGTGAAGTGTAATATCGATCCGTGGCCTAAATAGAATCTCAGAACTTCTCTCCGCTGCCTAAATGTTACCGGATAACAGCGTCATGAATTATACGTGACTGACTATATATTCCAAGTGACTATCTATATATATATACGTGCGTCGTTTCACTGATTTATGTAAATTTCAATAGATATTTTTCTAAATCACATATGAGGATATCAACAATAACCACAAGCTATCTAATGTTGTAGAAAATATATTTGTAGCAAGAAGCATAAAATTCGGAAATGCGAATCACTTGGAGAAGCATGTTTGGAATCCATAGATTTTTGGACACTACGAAACATCAG
This sequence comes from Parhyale hawaiensis, assembly GCA_001587735.2. Classification (NCBI taxonomy): domain Eukaryota; kingdom Metazoa; phylum Arthropoda; class Malacostraca; order Amphipoda; family Hyalidae; genus Parhyale; species Parhyale hawaiensis. Next base: position 30,567,475 of record LQNS02007215.1, on the reverse strand, counting down.
GAAAGAATGACTGAAATATTATCATAGTCAATTTCCTTCCCACCGCTGATCTATAGCGACGGATTTGTGCTTTCCGCTGTTAATACGTTTCGAGATTCTGGGTTTAGGCTATATGATGCCCTTCCTTTATGTTAGTTATAAAACATTCCGCTGAAGCTTATTCTAACATCAATGATTACAGGACTGACACGGAAAGAGTGGTGGTCCGGTACGATGTACAATATAGTTTGTTATGCCGGCTACGTAACCGTTGCTGCATCTATATGTGCCTGCAGCAAAAAAGTACATAGGAACTAGAAGTTCGTACAAGTAGCCCCCTGCTTAGTGGTCGCGAACGTATCATTTGTCACCCTATTGGGGATGACGCTGGGGGCGTTTGGGGTTTATCCAGGAAAAGTGGAGGTTGGAGTAAGTCTGCACATGGGGGTTGGAGGTGCAGAGGGAGTGGGAATACTGGGTGAGGAACTGGAGGATGAAAAGAGGGTAGATTAGGGGTGTGGGTTGGGGGAGGGGGTGTTGGAGTGGTTGTGATTGTTGCATCTGTCGGCGGTTACAGGGAAGGTTCGTTTAGTAGCCAGCGCCGGCGCATCCTTGATAAGGAAATAGTGCGATGTGCGACTTGGGCTTGTTTCACGCGTTATGGCCCGTGTCACGCGTGAGTCGTGAAAGAGTGCAGCTGAACAGCCTATGCCACGTCCATCATTGAAGGCTGGCTCCCAGCGCAGTATGTAAGTACATGTAATACCTGCGATGTGCCGTACGTGAAGATGTTGCAGCGGGTGACATTTTCTGGAAGATCTGATGATGAGTTGTGTGGTATCATGAGACTTGATTGACGACTCAGAGTTCAACTTCCTTTTTTCTCTATTTCGGGAATCACAGCGATAAATGTAGACGCAATATAATGACACAATCAGTAGGGATTCGTTGCAAGGTGGCAAATGGTCATGGCAAATGAGGCCATAATGTCGTTAATTGGGCACTTTACATGGTTTCAAAAATAGAGCCTAACAGAGCAGATTCGCAGGCCGACAGATGCTTCGACGCCCTGCACTCAACTAACTGCAACATAGGCTACCACATGATGATATGAGATTCTCTCTATTTTAGCTCGCTTGCGTATTTTAATTCGGCCGTGCAGAGTATTTCCTCAGACGTGAAACTACAGAAACTCCGTTTTGGTTCAGTTCTCTACCCTCTCGATCTGCCGATATGTAATAGGATATGAATTCTGTGACTAAGTCCACCCACCAGGTTTTTGCTAGATGATTTATTACGTGGGAAGATTCGCGACCACCTTCCGCGGGACATTTCGTAGCTCGCATTCCTTTATTTCATGAACTTGGGGAGTATACCTTCGTAAACTCAATATGAATCGATATAATAGGCTAGGCTCTTCGTAAACTTGAAAAAGTTGTTCAACGCATGGGAAAAACGAGAAATAGTATGTATGACATGAATTTAGCCCAATCGTGACAGCTGCCGCCATTATCTTGTCGGGCAGATTTTAGTTAATTCATAGAAAGTTGTTATGTTCTGATAATTATTCAATAAATGTAGAATATCAAGTAAGGTCAGAATTATAAGCATTACGACAGGAATTCTCATGATTACGACAGATGTAGGCACTGTATAACCAGAACGTCTCGTGGCGTTAGACCATCACCCGCGGTAGGGGACAAATTTAACGCCGTCGTTTTTGTTGGCCAGCTAATTCTAGTTTATTTGCATTGTTCACATTTAAGTCAACGCCCCTGAATCCCTGTTGAAAATTATGTAAACATTGCTCAACTCCTTCTCCCTCTTTTTGGCTGGACAGATAACCAAATGTACTTATATCTTAAACTAAAACATTTACAGAAGCAGTAAACGACCCGATTCAACGCTTGACTATTTCACCGTTCTGAAACTGGCTAAGTATATATAGCCTATCGAATCATGCATCATGCAGATACTCTCCCTTCGAGTATATACCCATGTATATATGTTACCTTCACAATGTTCAGCGTAGAACCAACAATAACCCAAGATTGTTTTTTCAAAGTAAACTCTGCAAGCACTCGTAAATGGTATAGGTGCTGGCACCAGCCCTACGTATCTCACACCACTGCCACAAAGTTACAGTAGAGCGTGCAGTTGCGGAATAGTGACGTTACACAAAAGTGTCTCAGCCAATAGCGGCACTCCTCTTGCAACAAAGCGTCTTCGGTATACCAAAATTCAAGGCATATATTGAGTAATTCCACAATGGCGTCGTATGTGCGAGAGAGAAGTGTGCTTCGCGATTGTTTATTATAGGTATGTACTAGTGGACCCGTGGGTGAAAAAATTTCACGCATTAATCGATATTTTTTATTAATATAGGCCGTTGCGGATTCTTCTCTGAATTGCTTCATTACCTCCGCCAAGGAGGTTATGTTTTCGTCGGGTTTGTCTGTTAACAAGATAACTCAAAAAGTTATGGACGGATTTTGACGAAAATTACAGGGATTGTTAGGTATGTTAGGAGGAACAGATGATTAACTTTTGGTGAAGATCCGTCTTTCCGTTTGTTTGTTTGTCTGCCTCATTTTTCTCAATGCCATAACTCAAAAAGTTATGGCGGATTTTATGAAATTCATATGAGGTGTTAGGTATATCACAAAGAGTAAATGACCAAATTTTTGTGATGATCCGATTGTTCGTTCGTTTGTTTGTCACTGTTTTTAATTTTATGCTTGTTAGCACAATAACTCAAAAATAATGAATGGATCTTTATGAAATTTATAGGGGTTGTTAGTAATGTTAAAGGACATCAATGATTAAATTTTGGTGCAGATCGGTTCGTTCGTTTGTTTGTTTGTTTGAATCATGTTTGTCATGACGTTTGTTAGCAGCATAACTCAAAAAGTTATGAACGGATCTTCATGAGAATTGCACAAGCTGTTATTTCTATCAAAAGGCACAAATGATTAGATTTTGGAGTTGATACAGAGAAAATCATGGTTTCAGAGCCAATTTGAATTTTTTGCTACCGTTGTCTCGCTTGGTGGAGGTATGCGCTCTCAGAGTGCTCTAATTCACTTCTGTAACCGTTCTGCTTCAAGTATTTCTTGACTGTATCCCATAGACGATTCATATCTCTCCATTCGTACACGTCTTCGCTCTTGAGACTGAAGTAGTCTCGTACTTCTTATACGTTCCCCATCTTCCTTCTTACTTAGACGTGCGTCTTCAATATAGTGAGAGGCAGATGTAAATCTTGAGTAAAACACTGCAATAAACTTGAATGGAACTCTAACCAGTTTGTATACATGTAAGTGCTTCGTAACCAAGATACGGTCTTGTGAACTTAAATATCTGCTTCGTGAAGTGCTGAAATTTTTGGGCTATGAAGTAATATTAGCACCGTCAGAGAACGACAGGGTGATGGGACGACATGCGTGATATGGAGCTGGAAGAATACATGGTAATGGACAGAAATACATAGAATAGCAAGATCTGCTTCAGCGGCCCCCTTTGAACAGGGATAATACTGCTGTAGAAGAAGAAGAAACAGACAGTAAGCTAGAAGAAATAATTTTCTACTACCCGTGAAGAATCGTCATCTCGTGAGTGCTACGTTGGTCATCTGCCGAATTTACGCGTCGTGACCTGAGAGAAGAAAGTTATAAAATCGGACTCCAGAAGCTGCATACATATTGTTCCGATTTCAAGAAGTGTTTCAAGCAAGACGTGTCTTTAGATAAAGCGATAAGGATCAACCTTCGCCATCTTCTGCAACCTGGTCATCGATTTACAAAACCTGCAGCCTGGCCTATTTTTCGATTATCTATTTCGTTAAGAGCGTGACACGAAAGATACCTACATATAAATATATAAACAAATAAACACACGTCGGTGTTTATTATATTGTGTTGATATACATTTGTAAGATTATTCAATTGCCGTTTATTGTTCTTTTCATGCCAAAAGAACGAGTATCCGAGTTTTGAGCACCGAATCGACGTCTAAAAACTTACATACTCCCGCTTTTGCTCGAAAGTTTAGAATGGAATATACAGCATACCCGAGCAGGGAAGCCCATTTGGTCCCCATCTGGGAATTACTATACTTTGCCCACCCTGGGAAAATCCATTCGTGTCCACGTGGGTCCAATATGGGAAGACCCATGATATTCTTCATATGGGGTAGCGTTGATACCAATTTGGGTTGGCACCATACGGTGCCCATATGGGAAACCTCACTGGTGCCCACCTGGGTATGACTGTATGAGGTATGTTTACTCACCAACACTCGTATGAGGGATACAGCTGGAAAGCCCACGCTTTACCCATGTTGAACTCACCACTAATTTCCCACGTTGGGAAGGACCGCATGGGCCCCAGATGGTGAAGACATGGTACAGTCAAGTTTGGATTTTCCCAGTTAGAGCCCAGATTATTCCCATTTGTTCCCAGCAATTGCCCATATCCCACCTGGTGCCCATGTGGTGCCCACGAGCCATTGTTGCTCGGGTATTAGCGCGTAATACACTGGTCAAACGCGCGAATATTTGTAAACAAATCACCGCCAGAGACATCTACCGGCGAGTTGGGTGTTCAGCTTGCTTGCGGAACCACAACTGCTTATTATTTTCTAGCTATTTATCATAGAATTAGACTTGATATTACTTTTGAAGGCAATGGGTAGCATCTATTATATTATTCTTCTTGCTGTCAGATGTATTTTTGTCATGGTGTTGAGTCCGTAGCCATGGCAACAGAACAGAGCTCGAAGTATTTTGACCAACGGACCATTCTCTCGTTTGAATAGGAAGGCGTGGTTTTGCGCATTAGCGAGAGTTTCCTCTGCTTTTGGCTAGCGTGTGCCATAGCCGTAACTCGCGCTGTTACGGCGTAAGGGAAATGGCTACGTGTCTGTCAACGTATATATATAATTAATGGATTGATTGACAGGTGACATATTTATCGAATGCATAATTGATTGGTAAGTGTGTATATACATTAAATATGAAATGAACTGACATGACAGGTTATACATGACGCCATAATATTTTGGGAGGCGAGCCACCCCCCCACAAGGTTATAAAATGATAATCAAGGTCACGAAAACAAT
>LQNS02007215.1:30536042-30550251 GCA_001587735.2 Parhyale hawaiensis | reverse complement strand
TTAAAAGCTCTTAAGCCTCTCTGATTTCTATTTCACTGCAAACTTGACGAGAAATATGAACTTCACCACAGTAGCGACACTTGTGGAGAATATTGAGTTGACGGTAAACATTTTATCACTTCTAATCACCTCCGCCAAGGAGGTTATGTTTTCGTGGGGCTTGTCTATCTGTCTTTCTCTCTGTCACCAAGATTACTAAAAATGTTATGGACGGATTTTGACGAAACTTACAGGGATTGTTTGGTATGTTAGGAGGAACAGATGATTATAACTTTTGGTGAAGATCCGTCCATCCGTTTGTTTGTTTACCTCATTTTTCTCAATGTCATAACTCAGAAAGTTATGGATGGATTTTTATGAAATTTACATGAGTTGTTAGATATATCACGACTAGGCCTCAGCCGTCCTATAGCAACTTCTATGAACTTGAATTATTCATTGACTAGGGGCACGTCCGATTGGGTACCGAAATTAAATCTCCAATGCTTGACTTAATTATCCACAATTGGTCAGAATTTTGGCTTCGCTAGTCTGAAATGTGTTGCAAGCAACGCGGTTTCTCGGAGTCGGCTGAAAACTCCATTTTATGGAGCAAGTTTAAGTTTTTGTCTCAAGCTATAGGGTAATCGCTTACTGTAAATGCTTGAAAGTCAATTTTCAGCGAGCCGAAGTCAAAGTACCTGTCAGAAGTTTCGGACAAGTTAAACATTGAAGGCTTAATTTCATCGCCCAATCGAACATGCCCTTGATATTGTTGCCCCCGCCCTCCTCTGAACCTATTTGTTGCTTCAACCCTACTTGCAAGCCTGTGCCGGTATAGCTCTGGCGTCAACCTCGCCATCTGTGTACGTTCATCACTGTGCGTGCGTTCAAGTAAGCTTTCTTGCCGCGTCACAACCACCAGAAGCACTACAATAAGCACTACCCAACCTAACCTAACCTACCCTAACCTAACCTACCCTAATCTGCGATACAGCGAGCAGTACAACAGACGAACTTGAACGCCGCCCGCACTCACACCGATCCGCGTACACAGAGTAGTGAAAAACGCACATAGCGCATGGCGAGTTTGACGCCTGTGCGTACCGGTATAGGGTGTGGTCTACCTTCTGCCTGAGACTTGGGTATAATAATCTTACTATAAGTTAGGTCAGGCAGCTATTCATTCTAGGTGATTCGAACATTTTCTCACCTAGCCTTAACTAACGTAACCTAGCATATGCTATCTGCCCCTAGCAACATCAATTGGGACCGACGTGGCACCGCCGCCCAGCAGCTTTAATTAGGATTTTAGCTTCTGCGATGAGTCAAATTGTTTGTCGGGCAGGCTGGCCACAAACTGTAAAAAAAGCCCTACTTTACCTGAATAGGTTGTTCAAATTCAATATTTGGTTTGCTACTCCATTGGTTTTTCAAACCGTTCTAACGTCCGTGTTGGGCAACCCTTGCCGACGACCGCGTTAATTTACCTAGAATAGTTACCGAGGAGGTGGGGGAGGTCCCTCGCCGCAACGCCATTTACAGCGCAGGATATCGTAGGCCTTCTTTTGCTCCTGTGCTTTCGCCGTCCATTCTCTTCGCGAGAAAGTTCGGCTCCCTTCATTTGAAGGATCGGGCAGCAGTGTCGACGCTCCTCCTCCAGCTCCGTTCCACCAGTAGTGTGGTCGGACCGTCAGTATTCAATCGATCGGGCGTGCCATAAATAATAAATAACTTGAATACCTCGGCTACAGTGGATATACTAGGAATGTTTTCATATTGCCTTAAGCTCATAAGTTTTGGTGATGGGGTAGTGTGAAGAAGGAGCCACTATACCGAGGGATGACTTATGAATCCCTTGTATACGTATACTTCCCTTGTCCTCTACGAAAATGACACGTTACTGTTTTATAAATCAGTTTATGGCTCTCCTGACTCAGTTAAACAGCGCACTAACGATGAACTTGTTAGTTTGTATTATAACAGTCTGCAGGAAAGCCAAAAGCTGAGTTTATGAAACAGTAACCCGTCATATTCCGTAAGCAAAACTAGGTATGTAGGTATATTGTTTATTTTGTGCATATCTTATATGTAATGTTTCAATGGGAAATCAGTATAAACTTTAATAATTTATTTAAATAGGGAAGTCCTGACCTCGGGTATAACCCTCCTGACCTTGGGTACAACCATAATAGAATATTTAGCGGTCCTATATATAGAAGTTCATTTACTGTGTTAGCTAAAGGCGGCCAAAAATTCTTTTCGGAAGTCATCGATCCGCCCTGTGATTATCTTCTCCTTGTCCACTGGTGCATTGGCCAGACTTCCGTTGTAGTCAAGAGATGGTTTCATGGGCAAATTTAGGATTACTGGAGCAGCAGACAAACCGAGTTACTGATATGCGATTGGTGCAAACGGCGACTGGCTGACAGCCATAAGAGGCTCTTTACTGGTGTACGATTGGTGCAAACGGCGACTGGCTTACAGCCATAAAAGACTCTTGAGCATCACGGCCGGTACGAGGCTCCTGGCTCCCTCCTCTCTATTGAAGTTCCTTAATCTTGCCACTAATGCATTTCAGATTACAGTATGTCTTTAGCGATTTATATAATTATTTTTAGAAGTTAAAAAATGTAGCAGAGAAAATCTATAATATTAATAGCGTTGTTCCTACGTTCCTTAGTGTGTTTCGCTTTTAATCAGACAGCAGGAAACTAGATTTAACGGGTGTTCCTAAATTCTTTCCACAAAGTGAAACTAGAGGTTCCTTACAATAAAATAACAATATTTTACTCTATCGATGCATATCCGAAAATGTCTACCGTACTTTTAAAGGTACGGTGACTTAATAAAGTTCAGTAGCTAGTGCGATTCACTTAATCGGCGGACTACTGCCCTTTACGTCGAAGATATATAAGATGCACACCGGTCATTTGTTGACATTGATCACTCTAATCTGCACCGTACCTGATTTCATACGACCATGAACCAACTACCATATATGTAGTCTAAATTTTGAACCTGTCTCTGTACATTCTGGCAGCTCTCCTGGAATTATAGTGAGCAATGCCGTAAAACAGGTGCATATCTGCTAATTCACTATTTGGTAGTTGGTTCATGGTCGTCTGGAATCAGGCACGGTGCAGAGTAGAGTGATCATTGTCAATAAATGACCGGTCTGAATCTTTATCTTTGCTGCATAAAGTGCAATAGTCCGCCGATTAAGTGACTCGCATTACTGAACTTAAAGTTAACGTACCTTTAAAAGTACGGTAGACATTTTCGGATATGCATCGATAGAGTAAAATATGGTTATTTTATTGTAAGGAACCTATAGTTTCATTTTGTGGAAAAAATTAGGAACAACCTTATATATTCAGTTGTATATCCATGATACCGGAGATGGAGTCGAGCTCGGTTGCATGAACGTGCATGTTACATTTAAAGGTGATACGGGCAATACAATTGGACAATGCGTCACATATATATTTCCTTTGCGCACAGGCAGTGTTGAATATAGTTTTCAAAGCAAAGGAGTTATAATGATGGTGACCCACACGGCTAGGAGAGAACGCGGGACACATGGCGCGTTGTCTATATGACCAGCTAAATAACACTTGACTTTTGCGGAAGAAAAAAAGAAAAAATGGTGATAATGATCCATGCAACGGGTCACAGCTAGACAGTAAATTTAGTATACTAGAAAACTTGATAAAATTTGTATATTACTGTAAAATTTCCAGGAGTCCTTTCACGGGTGTAGCTATAGTACGATATCCCAGTCGGAAATAATGGTTATGATTATAGTAGAACAACTATGATTATGGTCGAGATCTTGGTTGTTTATTATCGATATATCCATTTATGGGGTGCATTATGTAGAGATATGTCACGACCTTCTACCATATTGCCAACCATAATTCCCGACCATACATACCCAATAACAACCATAAAGGTTGTAGCTGCACAACTATATATATATATATGATCTACCATATAGTAAACCGTAAGAAACACCATTCACGACCAAAATCGACTGTGTTCAGCGAATGATACAACTAAATTCCACCAAGATCAACGTTGACATATTATGCCCTGGATGCCTGCTTTGTTTGCTGATGAGTAATTTCTTATACAAAACTGGTATTTTATACGAGCTAGTTAGGCCTGCAGCTCAGAATGATGAAAAGCTCTAAACTTCAGGACGATGCTATAGAGCAGGAGCTTGAACCAGTCTGTGCAATTAATGCACGCTTCTATATGTACAACTTCTTCAACTCTAACTAGTATGCAGCTATGCGACAGTTTAGAGGAAGTAATTAGCTGATGGATGAATTCTGGCCGTACCCGTTGTCAGGGTACGTAAGGCCAAATTTAACATGGAACTTGACATTGTATTCCATAGAGCTAGTAGGAATAATTTGTTTATGAAACTTTACAGATATAAACTGAATGAACATAAGAAAGGTAGAAATATTTGATCAAAGATTGCAATATTGTTTTACAAGGGATACCACAAATAAGAACAAATGCATGATGGGTAACTACGCTAAAGTGGTAAAGCGTTGGTAAAATTTAGAAACTACAGATAAATAACCTCAAGGCAGTTAGCGTCCATACATACCCTGCAATTTTTTGCAATTCATCGACAGGAATAAAATAAGTGAAAATGTGCACAATTTTTGCACTATAATATATGAAATTTAAGATATTTCGCATTCGAACTTATAGTCATACAATATTATTTTGGTCGATTATGTTGGGAATTTTAGCCATATTATTATAATCCATGGCAACCCATAGGTATTCTTCCCAAATAATGGGAGGAATTCCACTCATGATCGTGACATGTTCTCTTCGCTTGAGAACACGTTGATCAACTATGCCGACGATTCCACTTTGATGGCAGTGATACCTGCTCCTCGCCTGCGTGATACTGTAGCTCAATCTCTGAATAGGGATTTGTCTCGCATTAGTGCATGGTGCTCGGCCAGGAGTATGAAGTTGAATGCTAGTTAGATCAAGTCGATGATTATCAGTCGGTCTCGGACACTTGTACCGCGGCATCCCCAACTGGAGATTGATGACACTTTGCTTCAGGAGTCTAGCTCCTTGGAGATTCTTGGTGTTTTTAATGAGAAGCTTACTTTTGAGTCGCATATTAGGAGGTTGGTGTCACGCGCTTCCACTAAGATTAGACTCCTGCGTAAGGTGAATTCCGTGTTTGGTGATAGTCAGGTTGCCCGTAGATATTTTTATGCGTTTTTGCTGCCTGTGTTGGAGTATTGCTCACAGGTCTGGGCTTCAGCTACTGACACTCACTTGCGTCTGTTGGACCGACTTGTTAGTTCAGCCAGCAGGCTGTGTGCTGATAATGATCTAGTGAACCTGTCCCACAGGAGAAAAGAAGCAGAGCTATGTATGTTTTATAAAGTGTACAATAATGAGAGGCATTGTTTGTATTCTTCTCACCCTGCCCTCAAGGTTTTTGGGAGAGAGACTAGTGCTGCGTGCGGAGCGCACTCTTTCACTTTGGAGGCTGTCAGATGTCGAACTAATCAGGTTTGTCGGTGCTTCGTGCCCTGGTCGGCTAAGATTTCGAACTACAACTGAAGTTTCTTTGCTAAAATTTTATAAAAGAGACAAATCGGTCTTTGAAAATATAGGAGAGAACGGATTTCTGTGCTAGGTGTACAAGTTATTGCAAGTTTCTTTTATTTTTTTTACTCCGGCAAAGGAAAATTCAGGACTAAGGGGTTGGGATTTCAGTCTGCCTGCTAAATTTTCGAAACTAATGAAATGTCTGTAATAATTAAGTTTGAATACAGGCAGGCAAAACTCTAGACCAAATGACAATAAAATTTTTAGGCGTAGCTGGAGGTTGCATTTGAATAATTGAAAATGACGTAATCCGGGTGCAAGAAGTTAAGTTAGAGGAGGCGCCCTATTTATGTAGTTTTCTGCATGTGGACTATTTTCGTTGTGTCAATAAATTTCTTATTGTTGCGGCGAACAAAATGAATTAAACTGAGACGGTCAAGAAATGAAAAAGAAGTTTTGATATACGATAATTAATAGTTTGCTGGCTTTGCATACTTTGTAATATTACTATGCTGGGTTTGAATTTCAAGGTCTAGGAGCTTAGACTGCCATGATTTGTACAGTTGACTGTTTTGGAGTAATTGTCTGTACAAGCGGAAACGGAGAAATTTAATTGGGGATGACCTGGGAGGCTTTGCAACAATGTAGAAATTTGATGTCTAACTTGGATTTTTCATGCTTCCTTGAGAACTTTTCGTATTTTCTGAAGATTGACATTCTGTGCCGTCCATACCTATTGAAGATTGCAGTGGATATTGCAAGGTGTGTTTACCGGGAATCTAATTTTAAAAGGAAAAAGGTAAATTAAGCCTAGGATGAACATTGTTTGCTAAGCAGCAGTGGGACAGTTTAAGGAAGCAGTAGCTAGTGGGAATAATTTTAAAGGGTGGGTCGTTATGGAGTATGGTCAACAAACTATGAATCCTCGACCACACCCGAAAACAACCGGGACTGGGAACTTCGATTCCTAGATGTGAGGTAGGTTTTTGAACTACACCCGAAACGTTAAATTTTAATAGTCGACTCCTATTTAGTATTTGATTCTTGTTGTAGTGTAGTTTTTTTTAATTAGATGAATATAATGCATTAGGGGTCGGTAAGGATTTGAACCCAATATATAGGGACTTGAAGATGGTATATATAGGTGCGACCACTAGGCCAAAGCAGACTCTCTTCCTATCTTGCGATTTACATTTTCTGTCTATATTTTGTTTTGCAGATACCGTAATTGTTGAGCGTTTCAACGTATGTATACATATATTATGCATTTTAAATATTATATTTTTATTTAACATGATTCATATTATCACAACATGAACATATTATATGTGCTCAGATACATGGCTACATCTTGGTACATATTGACAAGCTGAATGTGGTAGTCTCCTTACCGGGACGTAGTATATTAAGAAATATTTTACCGTCATTTTTTTTTTGCAGAACAAACAATTTAAGCCACGAGTGAGATATCTCGGGTTGGAATATTGATCCTATCAATTGGCGAACCTAAATTTGGCTTATCATACGAATAGCAATGTTCGAAACATAAAAATGGTTGACATTGGGCAATATGGAGTTCTATCACTGAATATGTTTACCTTTTCTGAGCCCAGAATAATTTGGCGAACTTGTTTCACAGACGAAATATTTCTTTTCTGTATTTTTTACAAGGTACTCATTAATAAAGAACATTGGTTGCGGTCCTTTAGCTACATATATTCCAACTCTCCAAGATTTTGGGGAGAAACAAGTAGCTACGAACTGCCATGGGGCTGCCCTCCTACTCTATCCATCGATGACTCATCGGTGCGAAAATCGTCTGCAGTTCAGTTGATGTTTTACACCTCAATCGCTGTTGAATTGAATTCCAATTCCAGGATCTATGCTCGACCGTGTGGATCTGCAGGTATTAAAGCGGCAGTTTTTTGAAGAGTATAATTGCTTCTTACCAGCGTTTTACATCTGGGCTGGGGTTGCTCGATGACTCTTTGAGTTGCCCTGACCCTGAACGTTCGAGTGTAGTGTTATTTTAACAATAATACACTAATCAGAGAGCTCTTCGTGTCTATTTTGATAAGTTAAAGACTTCCTGAAAAGTTAAAGACTTCCACCGAGCTATATCGTGTTATCGTACGTACGTCGAGCAGAGGAAATAACAGTCTCGTATTTTTCATTGTAAAATATTTTAATTTCAGTCTAAAGTTTAGTGTTTATGGAAACGTCAAAATTGTGTGCAGTTTAACACCAAGTGTGTAGAAAATTATTGTCTTCAAGCTATACCCTACAAGGAAAAAATAACGCGTCGAATTTTCCTAGAAATAGCTTTGCTTGGAACGTCATTTACGAAGTGTAATGACCTTTAATAATTGGATCAAATAACCCTTCCACCATCAACATTATGCGTAACTGTAATAGGAATAGCACACTTACAGTAGCACGTTGCCGAACATTCCTTTTGGGAACGCTGCCTTCGGATGATACGACGACTACACGCAGAAAAGTATGTTCTTCATGATAAAAAACACCCGGTTTCTTATCACTAACGACGTAATATTTTAGCTACAAAGTAATAATAATTAATCGTAAAAGACACTGTTGTTCATCACAACGCTCTTGTTCATCTGTTGTTCATCACAAACGACAGAGTGCATTGACGCAAATTCAAACGACAAGGTATAGCTTACAGTTAATTTTGCTAAATGGTAAACAACAATTTTCTGTGTGTAGGGTATGTTAGAATATACGTCGTTATAATGTGTGTTGTAGGTACTCTTCAGCAAGTACTTTTGTTATTATTGATAAAACTAACGCCTGTGCGTCAGTGGGTAGCTAATCACAACACTAGTGGAGAACCAAGCAGCCCAGGACGCCAGCAGCACTACTGAGAAGATTCCATTCATGGCTGATAGTATTTACGCACGTCTGCCTGACATCGAACGGACAATTTCAAGACCCAAAAGCGTTGGTTGATCTTCTCATGCTCTTCACTTGTGGGGCCCTGTGGCGTCATTCTTACCAAAGGCACGTGTAGTTCAGAGTTCTATCAAAGATGATTTAATTCGATTCTCGCGACTTTTAAATCAGAGCGCTCGATTCGTCACTTTGCATCGAGTTTCATGTGTAAATCGCTGTTTGATTTTGCTTGAGACGGTGTGAAACTCAATGCAACAGTACACGTTACGTTATTCAACCATGCGTCAGCCTAATATTAAGTGTTAGGTGTTTGTCATGTAGCTACTCTATATACTTGCTACCCGGAAAGTTGCAGAGTATTTAACTGTATGTATTGTTGATATCTTGCTTGCCGGCCGGCATGGCGCCGTGCTGTCCCAAGCGCACAAAACGTTCGCGGCAGCCAGAAATCTCGGTGAGTCAGTCGGTCGGTCAAGCTCTTGCTACTCGTCATTGGTTGATAACGGCGGTGATGAGGTAAGCCCATTTAGCGGCAAAGTCGCTAAGTTTAGAAACTTCGGAGCTCGGTTCGTGCAAAATTTCGCATCTAGCCACTAGCGCTTTTGCAAGAGACAATGTGTGTCGCCACTGTTAGTAAAATTTAATAAGGATTTAGACCTAAACTAACATGAACAGTTGATTTAGTGACACGAACAACACGTATACTTTGAAATTATTTTGTGTACAGTGTATACAAACAAGTAGCTAAATATAAGTGGCTCCATTGATTGACTAACAGTGTCCTCAATTGGTACGGTCAAGTCAAGCTTACTAGTCTTGGCTTAGTCGGAACTCTGGTCGGGAACGTTGGCATCGCTATGCTTTCATTCGCTCTGCAGGTTTTAAACGCAACCCAACTACGCTTGAGGCCGCTGGAAAATTTATTGCATGGAGCAATATGGAGTTTTCGAGAGCTCACCTGTCTGTAATTACTAACAAATTTCAACGCTCATTCGATGGCGTTTTGAGCGCTTGAGAACGTTCGCAGCACAACTTTGCGTACGCCATAAAAAAGTTGATAAAATGTTTACAGTCAGATCAGTTTCATCTGCAAGTGTTAGGCCGTGTTCACAAGTCCCTCATCGTAACGTGTTCAGTCAAACTGATGGACGCTGTGCGTCGATTTGATGGAAGCAACTGTAGAAAATGCGGGAGACTGAATAATGAAACACGTCCCTTTTCTGAACGCGCCGCGCAATTCAAGTTCAGTAAACAGAACCTATAAACACTGAATTAATCCTGAATAGCGTTTTCAAATCATGAATAAGTCGACAAAAATGCTTTTTTACCGTCACTTTAGCCATCAAAATCATTGTATTCTCGTTTAGCACAAAAAATAGTAAAGCTGAAAATGTTGTACTAAATAAACTAACGCCATCTTTGAATTAACAACGAAACGGTTTGCTACGTGCTGATTTCATTTTTATCGGCTTATCAAGCTATAAATGTATTGAAAATAGGCTGTTCCTTTCAGATTCAGGATATTAGAGTATGGGATACGAATATACTTCAAACCTATGCAAAATATAAGCAGAAATTTAAAGAAATGAGATCATAACTGAACGCGTGACGTCATTCATTTGAATGAAGGTTGCTTCTATATATATACGTGTGGACAGCGACAGAAAAAAAAAACAGACGTACAGCTGGTGTTCATTTTCGTGACTGAACGCGTAACGATGAGGGACGTGTGAACTGGCCCTTACTCGGCAAGTTACGGATATCGCTCCAAAATTTGCGTGAAAAAGAAACTCAGAAAACAGTGCACTTCTCTGCAGTTTTCAGGGCATAGTATATAACGCATTCGGACAAGTGGATGAGCGTAGGGTTAAAAACACCAATAATCGGCCCTTTAACAAGATAATTAGCATGTCTGTGTTTTGGTTTTTGTGATGTAGCAGGACGCTTCCCTCGCTGTCCCTGAGGAGTCGATGCGAAGGTTGAACAGATGAGGTGGCCGCTGAGGCTACTGCTCGTGGTACAGATGCGGCCGGGGTCCCACACCTGGGGGCGTTATCATCCGAGATGCGAGAGTGAGGCCACTTGCTATCATGCAATTGAGACTGAGGCCACTCGTTTGCGTGCAGTTGAGAGGGAGGCCACATGCATGGAGGCCTTCGGTCGAGAGGGACGCCACATGGAGGCCTTGAGTCAAGAGGGAGGCCACTTGGAGGCCTTCAGTTGAGAGGGAGGCCACGTGGAGGCCCTCAGTCGAAAGGGAGGCCACATGGAGGCCTTCAGTTGAGAGGGAGGCCACGTGGAGGCCCTCAGTCGAAAGGGAGGCCACATGGAGGCCTTCAGTTGAGAGGGAGGCCACATGGAGGCCTTCAATTGAGAGAGAGGCCACGTGGAGGCCTTCAGCTGAGAGAGAGGCCAGATGGAGGCCTTCAGTTGAGAGAGAGGCCACGTGGAGGCCTCCAGTTGAGGGAGAGGCCACGTGGAAGCCTTCAATTGAGAGGGAGGCCACATGGAGGCCTTCAGTTGAGAGAGAGGCCACGTGGAGGCCTCCAGTTGAGGGAGAGGCCACGTGGAGGCCTTCAGCTTAGAGGGAGGCCACTTGGAGGCCTTCAGTTGAGAGGGAGGCCACATGGAGGCCTTCAGTTGAAAGGGAGGCCACGTGGAGGCCTTCAGTTTAGAGGGAGGCCACTTGGAGGCCTTCAGTCGAGAGGGAGGCCACATGGAGACCCTCAGTTGAGAGGGAGGCCACATGGAGGCCTTCAGTTGAGAGGAAGGCCACGTGGAGGCCTTCAGTGAAGAGGGAGGCCATTTTCTGTCTGGCAGTTGTAAGGGAGGCCATTTGCCAGCCTTCAGTGGAGAGAGAGAGAGGTCATCTACTGGCCTTCAGTAGAGAGGCAATCACTTTGCTAGCCTGCTGTTGAGAGAGAGGCCATCGAGGCTTAGGGCGCCTCGGAGGACGCGGCCGAGGCGTTGGCCGTTACGGAGGACGCAAGCGGAGAGCTGCATGGGTGCGGTTGAACTTTTGGCCGCTTTGGAGTACGAGGCCAAGGTGTGGGCCGCCTTGCAGTGTGCGGTCCAGGTTTTGGCCGCCGTGGAATACGCGGTCGAAGGATTGAGGCCTGCGGATGACGTAGTCGAGGTTTTGGCCGCCGTGGAGGACGCCGCCGAGGCCTTGGTCGCCTTGGAGGACGATGCCGAGACGTTGACTGCTGCAGTACGCAGCCGGGGCACTGGACGCGTCTGCAGTGGAACACGTGGCTGAGATTTTGGTTTCTCTGGAGTGTGCTGCCGGAGTGGGGCTCGTGTGGGAGCACGTGGCCGAGGTGTTGGCTGGTTGGGAACTGGGACGTGATGTGATGCTGCGTGGCAGCCCACAGGAGCGGGATGCTGTAGGCCATTGCGTTTGCATGTTGAACTTTGTACAATCACATTCCTACAGAATCGTGAATTCTTGCGATACTGGGTTTGCTGCTTCATCAGCCTTTCTGATATTTGCCTTCTATTGCGAGAGCACTAGCTTACTCAGAAAGGGGTATGGCAAGATGGAGCGTTGTCGTTTTCAGATGAGCTTTCTGTCTACGAGGCTATAACTTTGATAGTTTTTGATCGGCTGCAGCCGTACACTCGTCTGTGGTCTAGTATTGCAGGCTTTTTCCTACAGAACGCTATAAGAACCTGTGCGTTTAGCTTTCCCTGTTGGGGCGCGTGGAAGAACTAACTTCACCTAGGCCTGTACCTTTGCATGCACACAGACATTCCGCCCATCGCAAAAGTATTTAAAATTTTGTTTAAAATTTGATAGACACGACACTTTCTCAGACGTTAGTCCATGATGTCTGGGGAGGAGGAGGCGTTGCAGATTAAATGAGTGAATTTTAAACACTTGTGCCACTACCGTCTCCTGCTAACAAAACAGATTCTGTATGTACCCCGTGAACTCGCTCGTTTTCTTTCATGGGTGTATTCGTGTTCATAGAAAATGCCTGTTTGGATCGCTGGTAGGTACGACAATAGCAATTTGTTAGTGAAATCGCAGAATATGGGAAAAGATTGGTATCATTAATAATGCGCATAGATGAGCGCGCGAACGTTTTTTTGGGTTCCGAATCCAAATCTTCACCGGTTTTGGGTTCCGAACCTCCGAATAACGAACCCGATTTCCAAAATTTTGGTGCGAACATTTATTCCGAACAACTGTCCGAGAACCTCCGAATCTGTAAAAAAATACCAAGGCAAACCTTAATACCTTCCGAACATTTCCAAGCCTAAATTTTACTCATTCTGATTCTCAGAATCTAACTTTACAGCTTTCCAATTAAAAAGTATTTTTTTAAGATATCTGCATTATTCAGTGCAACGGTTGAACAATGTCTGAATATTGTAGCCACTGGCACATGAGCGGTGGCTGCGCGTCACGGCGCTGGCACACCAGAAGCAGTTCAGCGAGAAACTGACAGGCTGGCAGTTTTTGAGAAGCACGGAAATGCATTGGAGCGCTCACACCGAACAGCGGCAGTTGAGCAGGCCGCTGTCGCTCTTCGGTGTGCATTCCGTGCTTCTCAAAAACTGCCAGCTTGCCTGCCAGCGTCTCGCTGAACGGTTTTTGGTGTGCCAGCGCCCTATGGGCGAGTTCACACGTCCCCCCATCGTAACGCGTTCAATCACGAAAATGAACACGAGCTGTGCGTCAACTTTTTCTGTCGCTGTCCACACGTAGAAGCGACCTTCATTCCAATGAATGATGCTGCGCGTTTAGTTATTAATCGTTTCTTTACATTTTGGCTAATATATTGCGTTGGTTTTGAGTCACATTCGTACCTATCCCTTGATCTAATCGCTTGAATTTGATAGGAACAGCCTATTTAAAAAAATTATAGCCTGATGAACAGATAAAAATGAAATCAGCCCGCAGCAATCCGCTTCGTTGTCAAATGAAAGATGGCATCAGTGTTCTTACAATATTTTCAGCTGAATTGGTTTTCTTGAGTTAAACGGGCATACAGTGATTCTGATCGTTAAAGTGAAGGTAAAAAAAAATATATTTTTGCCGACTTGTTCATGATTAGAAACCGCTGAAAAAGATAAATTAAGCATTTATAGGTTCTGTTTACTGAATTTAAATGACGCGGCGCAATTAAAAAAGGGACACGCTTCATCCTTCAGTCTCCCGCGTTTGATACAGCTGCTTTTATCAAATCAACGCGCCGCGTCCATCAGTTTGACTGAACGCGTTACGATGAGGGACGTGTGAACACGGCCTAACAAACGCTGTGATTGGTTGGCAGCCAACTGCGGTTACAACATGACGAGTCTGTGTGGTACAAAGAAAGTGACAATGTAAACATCACGAGTCTATTTCCATGTTCTAAAAAAGGCGTCCAGGCAGTACTACTAGTCGTTGTTTCGCATTACTACACACAGTCTCGCAGGTTTGCATATCGAGCACATTTCGAGCAGCGGTCATTTGAGACACGCACACACCCATAATGGAATAAAAGCAGAGAGAAGCGATAAAGTGAAACACAATGGTAATGGAAAACCAATGTTTGGTCATCTTCGTTTTTTTCGAATTTATCCCGGGATTCGGAGGTCCGGATTCACGAAAAAGAGACGTTCCGAAGCTGGAAGTCCGATTTTTGTCTTACGTCGGTCCGAAACCGAACCTCTGAACCCAAATCCGGGATTTGGCCGGTCCGAACAAATTCGAGGATAAAGGTTC
>LQNS02007215.1:30451335-30472759 GCA_001587735.2 Parhyale hawaiensis | reverse complement strand
ACGAGGTGTCACAGGCTTGGGAGGACCTGGTGTACCTGCAGAAGGAGCAGCAACGCTACACCGAAATGAGGGAAAAAGTCGAACAGGAAATGAAAACGTATAAATCTAGGGGGCAGACGCTTGAAGAGGTCAGTTACTTAACCATGGGTCCGTACAGTATTTGTTTAAATGTGATGGAACCTTGCATAACTAATAAACAAATTACTCACTTAAAGAAACGTCGTATCGCTTAACAGAGGATTCGCAGAGCGGGTTGAAAAATAATACCGTCTAAAAAATAACTTGACGTCATTAGTTGCTATCCGCAGCGTTTGAAATGTATTTCTTTTATTGAGTTCTATGTTTGTTTTTCAGGAACTTCCGCAGGCGATCAACAGTGAGGAGCAAAAGGAACTGCTGTCATTGTTGTGTAAGGTGAGTCTTTGCTTCAGTGATAATAATAATCAACTGTAAGCTTGCATAAATAGTTACACGATATACTGTACAGTACTAGTATTTTGTAAGGTCTTTCGTATTTTTAGTGGTGATCTTGTTGGCCACTCTCCCTCTTCTTTTGTGGCCCGTTACTCGCTTTAACTACAGTATGGCCATCCGACGTGTGCCCTCTTGAACTCATTCTTTCTTTTTTGACTTGCAACCTGAATCAGAAGTTCTTGACGAATTCTTTAAGGGTAAATAAATATTGCCGTTCCGTAAATGAAAAAAAAAATGGAACCTTTCAGAACGTTCAGTATCTTTACTGACTCTCTGTCCCTACTCTCAATGGCTTTTGATGCATGAGGTTTATATTTTTTACGTACACATCCCTTCCTACTTCTAAAATGCCTAAAAGGGACTAGAAATTTTTAAGCCACATCTAGCTACTGATAAAAGCAATGATGCTCCGGCACCGTCGCCAGGTACACGAATTGGAGATTCAGAAGATGGAGATGGAGAGTGAGGCTGTACTGAAGGAACACGAGCTCCAGAGACGGGACCTGCTCATTCTGAGATACGACAGACAGAGATCGCTCTGTGAAGAGATCATCACGCGTCAGAGGGAGATGCTCGAAGGTACGATATAAAAGAATCAGCTAGCTACTCGATGATTTATGTTGCAGATATTTGGGTCTGGTAATCATATTTATCTTACAAAAAAATTGAAGTAATTTTTGTCAAGCAAGTGTTAAATTAGACTACTGCTGTAGACGGACCATCAGGCCCGTACCCGGAAAGCAGCCGGGACTCACACTCCGGTCCTCTATGAGCTCTTGTCATTATAAAAAAAATTGAATCCTGTAACACTTCGTCTGCTTAGTATAAAAAAAGACCTAGATACTTTAGGAGTGTTGAAATACCTAAGAAACTGTGTTGTGAAATAACTCTAACATGCGTTTTCTCAGTTGTCGCTACTTGTCAACACGATTGCCATCCAGATGCACTTATTCAAGTAAATAAGAATACCTAAAGAATAATTATACAAATTCTAAAAAAAGTGTGGTTGATTTGCTCAACGCAGGAGCTGGTGGTGAGTAAAACCGACCTTCATGTGTGTGTGTGTGTCAGTGCATTATTTTCTACAGTGTACAGGCGAACCTCGTACATCGCGACGACACTACAGTATATTTGGCATTTCATTGCTGACAGAGCGTTACTTCGAAAGATAACGAAATACTGAGCACCTATCTCCGCTGTGCCATAGCTATAGCGTCAACAGTTTATGCGCTGAAACTCTCATCTCGCATAACTTTTTCTTCTCGTAAAAAAACTCGACGTACTGGTTACCTACATAAATTCACTAGCTAGCTCCCAAATGTGGCAAAAACTCATCAATTGGTTGCTAGCTATGCCTTCCGAATTTCCAGAGAAAGAAACTTTTGACACGTTTCATTTTTTATTCTTATTCACGATATATCGTGGTATCAGGGAAAATGTTGGGGTGCATATTATGTTTTATCGAAAGTTGATGTGTATCACAACTAGCCATCACCATGTTCGAGGTGTGCCTGTACCTACCTTTTTGAACAACAGCATAAAGAGTGAACACTCGTGTGTCAATAATACGATTAAGATGTAGGTATACTGTGTGCTAACATTGGCATACAGATGCCGATGCCTTTTTATGCAATAACGTCAATATGTGCACCCCTGTGTGAACACTAGCACTCAATTATACACACATCAATAAATAAACCTGTGTGAAGGGAGCCATCCGGATGCGCGCACCTGTGTGAACAATACCATGGAGATATGCACACTTCTATGAACTGTACTAGTAAGATGCACACCCGTGTGTGTATGAAGTATACTAGTAAGATGCACACCCGTGTGTGTATGAAGTATACTAGTAAGATGCACACCCGTGTGTGTATGAAGTATACTAGTAAGATGCACACACCTTTGTGAACACCATCATAACTAACTAGGTACCCACATGTCTTAAAAAATAATCATGGGCACACGTGTGACAAAGACATAACTAGAGCACTCTGAGAGCGCATACTTCCGCCAAACAAGGCAACCGTAACGAAAAATTCAAATTAACTCTGAATCCATGAATTTTTTGTATCAACTCCAAAATCTAATCATTTCTGCCTTTTGATAGAATGTATTAACAGTTTCTGCACCCCTCAGAGGGCTTAGCATGGGCCATAGGGTTAGGGTAGTTTAGGTTCGCCCATCCTATGTTATGGGGCCCGGCAACCCCAGAGGGCTAGGCCTTCGAGACGTCTGTTTTTTGTGTCCACTTTGCTTACTTCCATTTTCATACTCCTACTAACTCTTGCTTTATTCTGATCTTCCTCTTCTTTCCCGACTTGCTGTTCCCATGCGCGTTCATCCTGTGTTGGAACACCTTCGTGCATGGGTTCCCCATTTCTATCGACGTACTGTATGTCTCCTACTTCTCCCTCTGTTAGATCGTCATTGTTGTGGGAACGGAGACGTAAACTATTCAATGTAATGATAATACTCATGGTAACATTCATAACTATGTACATTTATGTGTGAACAGTCTTGTGCCGTACCCACTGCGGCAGTGCGCTTCCAACGCTGCTCATGTTGTCGTACGGTCTAAGGTCCGCTTCCAGGCCAGAGAGCTGAAGTCTTGTGAAGCTCATATTGTAGCGTCAGCGTTTCTGACGTTCATAGTTCACAGCGAGGACACTGACCTAGGCCGGGTTGCCTGAACAGTGGGTGAATTTAACTCTTTGTTCATGACGTAACATATGCATTACACTTCAGGTAGTGTTATTCCTACAAGAGAAGCAAATGTTTTATGAAGGAAAGGATTAATGGTGCGCCAAGTGTTCTGCTGGCGGCACATATGCAGGGGTGGTGTAACGGCTAAGGGTTTGCATTTTCCTTTGGATTTAGGCAATTTAGCCTCGTTTGCATACTTGATTAATTTGTTGCATTTGCATATTTACGCTTAGAACGGAAATAATAGCTCTAGCACAAAATTGACCGTATCTCTTTTTTTTTTTTTTTTTGCGCGATCATATTTTCATGAAATTTGCTGGAAAATCGTGACATCTTATGGCAACGTGACATCTTATGGTCATTTTTGGAACGGGACACTCGCTACCTCAACGAGCTCAACAGCATCTACAGGATGAGAGTTGGTACAGGGGCAGTAGGTTATGGTATTAGAATTATTGCGAGCACCTCAATTGTGTTGTGCTGTGTCTCCTGATTGACAACTCTTTGCATCTTTTTTTTCTTTTTGAGATGAATGACAATAAAAGCTTCTTGTATATTCTGCTAAAATGGGACGTGGTAAAACCTAACTAACGAGGAGAAAGAAATTATCATCAAAGAAACTGCTAAAGGCACCTTTCCTGATGTGTCCCTGATGCGATAGTAAAACTTCTACTACTACATGGGAAATCGTCCTTTTTGTAAAATGGCAGGCCATTATGCAAATAGATCAAATTCGTGGTAATTTTAGAAAATGGCCCGAAATTTTCATGAGTTTTTGGTGTGGCCACGATTGTGGCCTGCTAACAAAATAAAAGGTCACTTTGCAAAATAAACTGAGATTGTAAACATTTTGCAAAACGGCTGGAAGTATGGACGGCCATTGTGCAATAAGATTAATTTCGCGAATCCAACCTGCTAGAGTAGGAGACACTGTGATGGTGCCTGTTCCATAAGTTGGCCGTGGACGTGCTGGGTTTCCTAATGAGAAAGCAGTTATTTTTTGGCGTTGGACAATGGCCCATATAAGCTTGGTACAAATCACGGCCTGCTAAAACCGTTGTACATTCGCAATCAATTTACCACATGTCTAGAAAAATTTATTCTGCTAGATGCAGGATTTGCTAGATGCTATTGTGCAGGATTGCGGAGTCAGCCTTTGCGAAGTAGCCATTGTAGAATCAATGGGACGAGGTCATGGATTCGCTAAACGCTCTTGCACTAAGTCCTGTACGACCAGACGCTGCAAGTGTTTAAAAAACTGTTTCGTGCAAATGCAGTTTCTCTTCCTCTGACAAGGTCGACATAAAACTTTGATGTATTTGTTAATTGTTGAAACTTTTGCGTTGTGTATTTAGTTCATGTTATTTAAGGTTTATGAAATTCGTTCTGTTTATTTCTGTTAATAACGTTAGTTCTGTTTATTCATCACTCTGATGTTACTGTGGTTCAATGCTAGTAAAATTTGTTCTGTTCATTCCGACTTTTTACCATAATGGGCGTCCATACTTTTGATCGTTTCGCAAAATTTTTAAAATCGCAGTTTATTTTGCAAAGTGGCCTTTTAATTTGCAAATAGGTCAAAATCGTGGTCATTTTGCAAAATGTTGGGAATTTCTGGTCATTTTGCAACGTTACGATTTTAAGCTTTTTGCATAATGGCCGGTCATTTTACAAAATAGCCAATTTTGTAAAAAAGGCCTTAACATATAAACAGGAAGACTGAATAATGGAGGGCATTGCTATAGGGGTCTAGCCCACCGACGGCCCTAACGAGGTTCACGACTCTACGGGTCTCCGTCAGAGATGTAGTACGCAGGAGACACCCGTTTTAGCGCTTAGGTGCTCCGCAGCACTGCGGGACGATAGGCAAGATTTTCCACCGTTTCCGTCCAAGACCTCCGAGATTCTGTGTCTCGACGGCCTGGGTCCAACGCCCAACGCATCTTTGACGCAGACCCAGCTCCTCGCGACTGATTGTGCACCCGTAGGACATAAGAAGCCGTACGGGCCAGTATTCCCATTCGTTTTTTCCATCGTGTGTGGATGTTTGGAATGGTCTTGATGGCTCTGTCTTTGCTGGTGCTGGTATCGGCAGCTTTAAACGATCTGTACACAGAGCTATTCTGTGATCTCGGATCTTCTTTTTTTTCATTTTGTTTTCTCCACCCGCTGAGCTGGTTGCGTGGGGATTTGTTAACCTCATGGAATTTCTCCGTTCCTACGTCGCCAGCCTGGTGTGATTTAATAATAATAATAATAATAATAAGACGTGGGTGCTACTGGTACCCACAGCTGAGCTGGGCGAGAGGAACACGGTCGGGACGGGGGAGCTTATGCTCCTGCTGGTCAATCGCCGGGTGTTCAGCCCCAACATCGAGTTAGGGGAACCAACTGTAATGCCCACTCCATAAGCACTGTATGAATGTGCTTCGCAGTAGGGGGGGGGGAACTGTGTGGTTTTGTCTCGCAGTTTCCCTCGGTCGATGGAGATGAGAACATGAGTCGGGTGTGGTAGCCGCTGTAAAGACTCTGT
Organism: Parhyale hawaiensis; assembly: GCA_001587735.2. Lineage (NCBI taxonomy): Eukaryota > Metazoa > Arthropoda > Malacostraca > Amphipoda > Hyalidae > Parhyale > Parhyale hawaiensis. The sequence goes on along the minus strand of LQNS02007215.1, from coordinate 30,467,046 downwards.
TTCCCTCATCTCCGTGTGTAATCGCACAAGCAGACCCTTTATTTCAGCTTGGAGATAGTGAATTGGTGACAATTTTTCATAGCCGGTGGCAATCCGGAGGACCACGGTTTGCACTGTTAAAAGGGTGTTGTGGTGGGTACAGGGGAGGTTGGATATCCAAGCAGGGGATGCATATTCCAAGATAGGTTTGACAAGTTGTATTTACCAGGTTGTAATCTATTTGACTTCTTGACTTCGTGTTACCGAAGAAGGTGGCTTTCATTGCATGTAGCACATTAAGGCGCGATTCTACCCGAGTGGGGCTCTCGGTGACTGACTCAACTTAAGACTTATAAAACTCTTGTCAATGTGAGTTCGCTTGTAGCTTGAGATTTTCCGCTGAAATTTCGAAATAAATATTTGGGAGACGCGGCAGGAAAAGGAGTCACTAACTTCGCAGTGGGTGACATTCACATGACCATAGAAAATTTACAGCAATAATACTACAGTAAATACTTACGGTGCGAGCGATCATTCTTCTCGGTCGGTGGTTCCACGTTTCTCTTGACATTCTTTATGTGTCTTCCGTTTTTCTCTCTTTGGATCACAGAGTACTCTATGGGTAGGTAGGCTTAAACTGGGAGAATAGAGAAAAACCCCTATATTTCTGACAGTTCGGAGTAAGGCCTATTCAGAAAAAATAAAATTTCCGGGATATCAAGGGAATCGGAAATCTAAATAAAAACCTTATTCCGGACGTTTTCTGGGATATACGGTTCGATATTCGGAATGTAAAATCCCAATACCTCGACATTTTCCGAAATTACCTGGTTTCCCAGAATTGCCCTGATTTACTCGGCAATTTTGGAGCATTCTGAAAAAAGTTCAGACAAGGGAGAAAAGTTCCGGAATATCTGAAATTACTAGCTATAGGAGTCTGAAATATTGGGGTTTTACTCTTATAATAACTATAATCCACTAGGTCGGTATGAGATTAAGTAACCATCGTCTGAATCACATTTACTTCGCAGATTCGAGCGGCATGATGCCCCCAGAGCTTCAGGAGCTGTACAGCTTGTACCAGCAGGAGCTGCAGTACACCAATGTGGAACGGGACACTCGCTACCTCAACGAGCTCAACAGCATCTACAGGGTGAGAGTTGATACAGGGGCAGTAGGTTATGCTATTGGAATTATTGCGAGCACATCTTGTGTTGTATGTAATGCTCTACAGTACGTGTGTTAATTGGCACTATAGTAAACAGCTCTGGTGTAGAGGTTTGTTTAGTGTTTATTGGAGCTATAGTAAACAGCTCTGGTGTTCTTAGGTGTTGTGGTCAATGCGACTGGTTGCTACAGTCGTAGCAAGAGCAGACTGTAAGCCGTTGTTTTCCACTGGTAGTGGCTTGTGCACTGTCGTTTATCTGTAGTTTCATGTGCTTAATTTTGAAACTGTGAAGCATTATTAGAGTGAACACCTTTGTCTAAGAGAGCCAAGCTTCATTAGCCTTTCTTTGATCTAAAGGCTCATATTTCATTCTCGTTATGAATTTATGATTCATTTTCTTACTTCTGCCCAGTCATAAAATTTTAGTTCAGCAGCTGATGCCGATAGTATAGCGCATCAAAAAACGTTGGCTACACGTGTATGTATATTTTCTGATCATTTAGGTCGATGTTTTCCTGTCTTCCCCTTCATACCAGACTTCATTTCTTCTTCCCATCTCAGTGTTTGTTTACTATCTACACATAGCGTACAATGAAGGAGCTTCAATCGAGGAGGAAGGAGCCCTGCAGCCCATTCACAGATTCGCCAGTAAGTCAGCCAGATCTTTTGTGGCTGTGAGACGCATTCATGCATCTCATTGGTGAAAGTGATGGGGGAGCAGCGAATTTTACGGGGGAGCCTCAGACAAACCGATGAAATGATATGCGATTGGTGCATACACGGGTGCTGCAGCCATAAGCAACTCTTCACTGATATGCGATTGGTGCATGCGGCGACTGGCTGCAGCCATAAGCGACTCGTGAGCTACATGGATGAGGCTCCTAGCTGACTCCCTCTCTCTATTGAAGCTCCTTGCGTAAAATAATCCTTCCCTGAAATTCTCCATTGTTGCCAAAAACGACTTGAGCAAACACTTTTGCTAAATTTCTATAGTTCTATTTCTTTCTCGACCAGCTATTACATGTTTAGGAATCCTGGATACATAGACCGCAACAATACTTAACTCTTAGCTCTGACACTGGCGGCCAAACGTCGGCAACGGAAAAATGGGATTTTCTCAAGAGCTATTCTTTTCCCCCTATCTAATACTGAAGAAAAAAATTCCAAGGTACCAAACATTTTTCTTGCGGAGAAGGTATCTTGAATACGGCGGGGACGCACTTGGGCGCTTGCCTGCTTGACCGTGTCTGGACATGTTCATTATAGCTCTTGAGACAATCCCATTTTTTGCCTATTTTGGCCGCCAGCGTCAGAGGCCACGTGGACCTAAGAGTCAAGTACTGTTGCGGTCTATGCTTGATACATTCTTACTTCAGGTAGCCGTGATATATAACTGTCGCCGTCCTATTCCTCTCTTGAAACATCTCACTATGGAAGCTTACCATCTTAATAGTAGAAGCTACACCATGGAGGCAGTATAGAGGAGTGCACGCCCTATTTTCACTCTACGAGAGCATTGGAAGTAAACATTTCCCCAGAACTGGCTGAGTGGCGTTTCCAATTTGAGAGCGGCATTGCCTTGATAGAGCCTCTGTACGGGGAGGTTCTGCTAATTTGCTCGAGCTATTGTCAGCCAGTTTAGCGAGTCCAACCGCCTGCTCAAGCCATGTGTGGACTCGCGAAAAGAGAGCTGACGCTTTCTCCTCTCGATAAATTGCCTGTGTGAGCTACGCATCTTAAGTGGAAGCTTAACAGCTTGTATTAGAAGCTTAACTTTCGGAGATGACTGGACCGATTTTTCGGCCAAAAACAAATCTGTGAATGCCGCATTGTGCATCCCGTATCAATCAATGTACGTCTGGTAACGAAGATAGTTACCTTTATAATTTGACAAGATTTAGTAGATTAGATTAGATAGGCGGCAGTAGACGAAGCAAAAGGCCCATTCCCAAAAAGACACCGGGACTTACACCCCGGTCCTCTATGAGCTATTGCCATTATGTTAGTAGAATGTAGAGGATTGGAGAAAAGAGAAGAGAAAAAAATGGAAGACGAAAGAGAAAAAAAAATGAGAAAAAATAGAAAAAAAGGGGAGAAGAGTCGACGCCAAAGAGATGGTCTTTAATGTCCGCAAGCATGATCGATGGCCGCTGATATGCGGAGCTTAAATATAGAGATGGAGCGGAAGTGAGAAGAAGTCAGCTTAAAATGGCCTGGGAGGCTATGACCTTTAAGTGCTAGCGACTCGTGTAGAAGGAGTTCTTAGCTGTGGAGGATGTCTCTCCCAATGTATGTCGAGACGATTTTTAAAGGAGTTGACCGACTCCGCACCAACAACGTCGGAAGGGAGTCTATTCCAAATGCTGACTATGAAATAGGGNTTCTTCGAGCTTTATGCTTGAGTTTTTGACCGTTGTGTCGCAAGCGATCATTGGGGTCTCTTTCAAAGAGTCCCGTAGTAGGTACGTCGTTGAAGCCATTCAAGTACTTGAATGTTTCTATGTATCTATACTACGTTTGTCACCTACTATGCCATGATAGTTTGATAAGATGCAATAGTATCTGCTATATCCACATACAACGCAGGTTTTCAAATGAACAAATAGAAGCTTTATTCAGTTTTACCCGAAATAGATAATAAACATGAGCACTCTGAGAGCGCATACCTCCGCCAAGTAAGGCAACTGTTTCAAAAAAATCAAATTTATTCTGAAACTATTATTTCCATTGTATCATCACCGAAATATCCTTTATCCTCTTGTCGTTAATAACAGCTTCCTTAATTGTTTTTAAATCCTTTCATAGCTTTGTGAGTTGTGCTGCTTACAAACATTCTGACAAACATTAGTTGAACGCACTAACAGATGCAACGATCATCACCAAAATTTCTTTGATGTCTTTTAACATTATTAACGACGAATAAAATTTCATAAGGATTCGTTCTTAACTTTTTGAGTTATCCCACTAACGAGCATAAAATCAAACACAGTGACAAACAAACAAGCAGATCATCACGAAAATTTGGTCATTTACTCTTTGTGATATACCAGTGGTCCTTATCCTGCGGGGAATTCCCCACTGGTGGGGAATGGCGGAGTTGAAAGGTGGAGGATTTTGTGCGTTTGTTTCAACCAACAGAAATCAATAATATTTCAAAATCTAATAATTTCATCCAAATGTTGACTTACTTTTCAATCACAACCATTTACAGACTGTTTAATAATAATAATAATAATAATAATAATAATATCCCTCTCTAATACTGCAGTATCAAATTTCGATTTATTGCTTTGGTATCACATGCATGTTGACGTATGCATTTAAAAAGATAAAATACTCCCCAAATAAACTTGAATTCCAACAGAAATATTATATCCATCGCAAGTATACACCCATACACCTTGGCCATGGCTATTTGAACACATTCATTCCTGACTAGACAATAGATTTTCTTTTACTGGTAGTAATAAATCTTATTTACTAGTGGACCCGTGCGTGAAACAATCACGCAAAAATCGAAATGGTTGCTTAATGTAGGCAGGTGCGGAATCTCGTCTTCTCTGTGTTGCTTCTTCATGTACTTCATTGATCCTTTGTCGTTCTCTCATTCTCAAGTTCTCTCTGCTCCATTCTCCTTCATCTTTCACGTGCGTCTTCCATGGTGAAGAGAGAAATAATATCTTGATTAAAACAATGCAATAAACGTGAATGCAACTCCAGTCAGCTTATACTGTATATGCAATGTGAGTGTACCGTAGCCATGATACGGTCTTGTAATCTCAAATATCTACTTCATCAAATGCTGAAATTCTGGCCTATGAAACGAAAACTGTTCTACCATAGAAAAACAGCAAGCTAGAAGAAACATTTGTCTATTGCTCCTCGAAAAATCATCATTTCGCGAGTGCTTCGTTGATCATCTACTGAAATCATACGACGTGACCTAGGCAAAAAAGTTACAAAATCAGACTCCATAAACTGCAAATATCTTTGTTTTGATTTCAAGGAGTGTTTCGAGCAAGAAATATATTCAGATACACGGATAAGGATCCCACTTTCGCTATCTTCTGCAGCCTGGTCATCGATCTCCATGAAAACGCTACTTGATTACAAAATCTTTAATCTGGCCTATTTTTCACCCATTTTCTTCAAGAAGCGGACACGAAATAAATGAATACAAGAATGTTTTAATATACTAGGATTAAAACTAAAATTAAAGGCTGTAAAATGGCACAAAGCAGCGAAACGTATATCTACGTGCTAAGCACTGCATACGTTAAAATCGCATTGGTCAAAGCCCGATCTTGTGGTAGGGAATGGAGAGTTGGCTCACTAAAAAGTGGAGAATTGGAGAAAAAGGTTATGAGCCACTGTGATACACCTAACAAGCCGTTTAAATTTCATGAAAATCTGCCTAAAACTTTTTTAAGTTGTGCTACCTACTAAGAAAAACCGGGCAAACAAACAAACGGTAGAACGGATCATCATCAAAAGTTAATCTTCCGTTACTGTTATGCTTAACAATCTCTTCAAATGTCGTAACTATCCGTCTATAACTTTGTTAATTATCTTGGGGACAGACAAAGAGACAGACACAACAAATGTATAACCTCCTTGGCGGAGGTAATTTGATAACTATACTAAAATACATATTGTCTAATCCAAGAGTCTGCTGACCTGATTTATGTTTTTCAACATATGCAGTCGCCCAGCATGTTGTCGCTGAGGAATCATTCCAACGAGCATTTGCCACCTATTGGAGGCGGGTAAGTGCATGTCTGAAATTTTAACTCCTTACCTTTTAGTAATTTCTGATGTTATTTTGCAACCAATTCATCGCATTTAATTTATTCGAGACTATCCTTGTAGCATCTGTTACGCCAAATAGCTGTAGTTCACCGGACACGCGCAGCCCACTATAAGGCATGAACCATAACTCGGACAGACGAGCCGTGTCTGCGGCGTAGCACACACAACCTCCCGTAAGAGATCGCTCCGAATATGATTACCGTATTTGTTCGTTACAAATGCACAAGAAGAACATCAGCTGAACCATTTATTTTACCCCACAGCAATGAGCCAGAGAAACTGTTCCGTGCTCGGCGCCACAGCGTCGGTAGCCTGCAGCGAGCTTCATCCTCCCTTAGCCTCAAGAGTCCCACAAGGTATGTCCAATTTTTCTTTAATTTCTGCTTCGCGCACATATATTATCGTATCCTCATTAACCAACTCGCACCTTCTTTGAAATATTATACCGGTGAATCGACTTTCCCTCAACGTATTTTGCACTGCAAACATTTTAATATATTTATTACACAGGTCTACGTACGCCACAACAAGAGTTAGATCAAGTTGCTACATCTCTGTAAAACATTTACCATATGCCGTGCCCGTGTAACTACTAAAAAGTTAAAAAAAATTTCAGCCAGTTATGCAGTTACTTTGACGATTTCTAGCGTTTACCTGTATTATTACATTATTTGGCAATTACGCATATACACAGACCGTGCATGACTTGCAAGCGTACAGGAACTTGACCTTCTGTGCTTGGAATAGAGTTCACGTTTCACAACCGACGGTACGCGGGAAGTAGGTACCAGTACCAGCTTTTCCTATTCAGAAGCAAAGTATTGTTTGTTTTCCTGGAAAGTCTGACAGTTACCAGTTCAAAATTTCAGCACCTTTATTCGTCTTTAAAACTAACTAGTGAGAACTATTTCCATAAGCCTAACATGCTAAGTTCATGCAGAAGCCAACTGTCACGCTCTTCCACAATTTTGATACATAAACTTCATTTTTTGCTTAGGAAGACAGAGGTGTAGGATCCGATGTTCAATCTCTTCCAATCGCTCTTCACATCTTCTTCCTCTGTCCTGCGCGACATCTGGTGTATCAGTAGATCCTTGTTACGTCATGCTCTTATTTGATGCGGCGGGAAAACTTTAAAAATAATGGTAGAAATAGTATGAGTTTTGCACACATTATGTATTGTGCGATGTCAGCACACTGTGTTCCGTAACACAATGTGACACAACTAATACACATCTATTGACAGTTGTATAACATGTAGCGTTAATGTTTTCAGCAAGTTAAGAAGATCACAATTGTTTTTGAAGCTGCTGAATAACGCAAGTGTGAGACAAAGTGTTTGAACTGTGAGCTGTTGAAAGTACGGTAATATAATACAACTAGAGGGCCCGCGCTGTCATAAAATGACAGCAAAGAATTTGTGATGACCTACTTCATTGATCATAAATTCTTTATTACAACTGCTAACCTAAGCACCCTGAGAAGAGCGTTTACGGCTTCACAGCTAGCCGCTCAGTACCGAAACTTTTTTTTTCTTAAATGGAGAAAATACATGGCTTATTGCAGCCCGATCAGCAACGCTCAAGGTAATAGCTCAGATTCGGTATTGTGGGTGGATACGGTAGGCTAGCTTATACAGTTCCAATGGTTTTTGCTCAGCGAAAGCTGTGTCATCGACCATTGAATTAAATTTGGGAGAATAGTTGAAGCAACGAAATCATCTGTGGGAAGAAACTACGAATCAAGATGCATGAGAGTGCCAATGGAAGCTTTAGATATCTTCAATGCTGCGAATTCAACTTGGCAATGCAAGAAGTGCATTCAGACATAAGGACTAAGGTCGCCCGATACTTTGCCATAGCTTCGATGTATGGAGAAGCTAATACTCGTACAAATCAGACCAAGACTGCGACGTCTTCATCGTTTGAATTTCACCTGTCCCTGCTTAAGATACGTTTGCCATCTTCTGCAACCCGGCCTATTTTCTGCCTATCACTTTCAATGGAACTTGAGAGGACGACCAGAGCCTCCAACTTGGGCTAATTTCCGCCTATCTGTTTTGCTAAAGCGTAATAAAAAATGGATACATAAATAAATAAATACACAGATAAATTCACATCGGTCTTTATTATATTGTAGATAAGTAGGCTCCATTAGTTAGATACACGCATTGACTGCAGAACACTAGAAAGTACTGTTATAACTTGATACCTAAATACTGAGTCCGTAAAAACTCATGAGTCTTTCTAAAAAAAAATGAAATGAACAGAATGCTTGAAACTAGTTACTATAAATAGTTTTTTAGCATAGGGTGTATCATAAACTGCTGCGATTTTACAGCGACTGGTATCTGTTGATTCTAAGAGGCTTCAAGTTTACATTGTTTTAGTGACATCAACTGCTTTGTAGTAAAAAATATATTTTCATCAGCAAATAAATATTAATATTTTATTAGAAACGCCAATCATTACATACTAATGAAAAATCTTTATTTGAAAATCTAAATCGAACAGAATATCGCTAGAACCGAATAAAAAGATGCTCTGAGAAAAATTGTAGCCCAGTCTACAAGCTCATATTAGACATAAAGTTACCTCCCTCTCAGGGGGCATAGGATGGGCCATAGGGTTAGGTTTGTTAGGTTCGCCCATCCTCTGCTACTACGACTAACTACAGTTACCGTAGCGCGTAATGGAACCATATATATTTCACATTCTTTTCTAAAAGCATGACGGAAAGACTCAGAAAAGTTATTGAAAACAACTACGAAAAGGCTACATATCATTGTATTACCATTTCTACAGCGAATTAAGTACTGAACACGTAATTTTATTTTTTTCAATCCGAAAGTATTAATTCTTTGCTGAGACTGCTATTTTGACATTGATTTTTAGTAAAGTTGAAACATAGCTATATGTAAATAATGCTGTGCATTTTTCCAAAGAAAAAAAAGTAAAGGCATACATTACGGTTGATCCACTAACTCTTACTAGTTTCAGATGGATGATGTACATAGAATACAGATTGATGATTGATGATGATTCCGGATGACAGATACGAGTTTTTATGATGATGTCAACCGAACAACGAATATTAATTTTGAATGAGGTAGCGATACAATCGTATAGCCTGCATGTTGAGGTTCATTAATTCAACCACGACATTTTTAGTTATTTACCCTTCAGAACGTTACGCACCAAGCAAAACGAAAGCTGCTATTACAAAAATTTAGAATTTTTTATTGAATTTGAATCCGGATTTCGGCTTATTCAATTTAGCAGGTTTCTAACCATATATCTGCTAGTTCCGAAGGCAACAAGAGTCGCAAATGCTTCCTGCTTATTGTAGAATCGTTGAAACAGTGGGACTTGAACGTATGGCGAGGAAGAAAGGTGGTTGTTTTAGTAACATGTTTTTGAAGGGCGAAATATTTTGTATACTATACAATGTTCAACAGTCGGTGGCCCTTTCCAGTTTTCAACAACATGGTCTTGGTGCCTCTATCTAGACCATGCTTTCTGTCGGCTAACACTCGAATATTTTGCCTGTTGAAAGACAAACACAAAATCTGGACATCCATATAGATTCGACAATTTTTTTATCCATATAAAGTGATGTCATAATACAAGTATTTTTACAACTTATGGCAAAGGACCAGCTAGATTTTATTTACTGATCTTTCGAGAATTGATTAACATTTTCATTATGCAATTGATTGGTTCCAGTCCCTGTATAACGTAGATAGTGGCAAAAAAAATTTTTTACTTCCGATTGTTCGGGTACAATCACTGTAGGCAGTATGGCTATGTAGGTGCTAATAAAGCACCATCTGTTTTAGGCGTTGGATTATCGATTAGGATCTACATATGTTACTGAAGTTCACTGTATTTAGTAAAGAAATATTCCTGAATTTCACAGTTGCTCAGAGCCAGCGAACAGTGGCGGAAAGATCGCCCAATCTCTCCGCCAACTTCTGTGTCATCTTAAGAATGCGTTCATCGACAGGTATCCTCCATGTCTCACTTGGGAGTCAGAAACCCAAACTATTGAATTAGTAGTGCACGTTGCCAGTGCCTGTACATAATATAGCAGTTACTACCTATAATTTTATGACATGAAATTGATTTTACAGAATCTTATATTCTTTACCAGGTATTTTTTTTTTCTAGATGCCTGCACATTCTGCAAAAAGCTCCGTCTTTGGCACATACTAATTCATCTTCCAATTTAACCGTTGACACTGGAGATGTTTGAGCCTCTATAAATCGAAAAAAAAAGTTATGTTGGAATGAGTCGTATTTTAAATATACTACTGAAAATGAATGCATCTCGGTGGCTTGACGTTTCTTCGTTAAAATAATTTCATTTAAAATCCGCAGTACTATCGTGTGCACCTGCCCGTGTCTGTCAGCTTTATTGGTCACCAATTATCAAAGCATTTCATAAGCACAGATGCATGGGTCGACAAAGATACAGTTCCTTTCTTTCGACAGCTGCGTTACTGAAGGTTTAAGTTAATACTTATATACATAGTCTGTTTCGCACATGGTATTTCACCTTCACGTCACTCGTCGACTGCTCTCCTAAACAAATCTGGATATTGAAGCTGCTATGTGGCATGATAATTAAGGCAAAAACAATCGACTGAGTTGGGTTTATGTCATAACTTCGTAAATTAACCAGCTCTCATGATGTCACACCAACGTTAAACCAGTGTCTTTATGGCCAAGTTGGATATCGCGCACTGAGCCCCTCCATGAGAACTAGATTATTTGTTACGCCTGCTGTACCGTCATCATAAGCAAGCAGTTAGTGACGTGACAAAATGATACCACCCCTGCGGACGGACTTTGCTTTGTCATAGGATTTGATCTACGCCACCACCACCACCACCAAAAAAAACTTATTCTTGAGGTGGAGCTGGCACCGAGCTATCACTGCTGGCCTCTCTCTGGTGACGTCACTTTTGGTATCTTTTGTTTACATCACTGCAAAAGTGAGCAGACCTAATGTTGGCTAACAGAACGTGGTCACAGATGTAGTAACGTTACTAACACAGTCTTGTACGGTAGTGATGTTCTTCGCCCCACGAGTAAACCTTTGGGCCGTGAGTACCCTCGTCATGCCATTAATTATGAAGTCATGAACGCTGGTATGCCTACAACATTTGTGTTAACATGACGTTTTGATAGCTCCATTTCTAACTTTCTCTGAAACCTATAGTATCTAGATAGGAATGATCCCTGTGGCATAGAGCAGGGCTTGATTTGGAAAATTAGTTCTATACTTCGGGATGTTGCGAAATCTTTCATCATGCTTATGCAAACTTGCCTGGGTCCAAAAAATGTGTCAGATCATTATATTAGCTTATCTTTCTCATTGATCGCTGGTGTCTCCTCACAACTTTTTTTCGATATTTACATGTAGTTTTGCTTATTTAAATCATCGTATAGTGATACTGCAACAGCTGTTTCCCATTGTATTCCAAAGTTGCTTGTTGTGACAATTCAACTCACAAGAGTATTGGAGCAGCATTTCTGCACTTCATCCCAGAGGTAGCGTAGCCAGCTGCATATGGGGCAGTCATATTGACACAGGTACACAGGTGCGAAAACTTCAAGTAGTAGACATCTCAACAGATGACCGATCATAGTCATGTAATGCATATCCGCCGCTATGGGGCAGCAAATGACACTGAAGGAAAGCCACAATAGGGCTCCATGTAAAATTCTGGAAGTAGACACTAACATGAACTTTGGTCTCCCTGTATATACATGCACAGAAATTTTTGTAGGAAAGAAATATATACTACGGCCATGTAGGTTAGACAATTTTGGCTAATGATCACAAGGCAGTTACACCTCCAACTTGTCTTACCCGAATAGCTGCCTTGTCTTGAATGCATCGATCAATCACACTACAATGTATTTTATGAGAGTTTCAATTGTCGTTAGTCACAAGCCAGTCTCGATTCTCAAAGTAAGTTTACACGGATTTCACCACAGGACAGTCACACATGAAAGTTATTTTACGCGCGTTTCAGCTTGTTGTAACCCCACAATTAAGACTGTCGCAGTCACACTTCAAACAATTTTAATTGTTATAAGGCTACGAGCTAGTTCTACTTTCCTGAAATATTACGTCCCCACTATGACTAGTGATGGCTTGTCTATGTAGGAATTACATTTGGTGTTGTGGTGTTTATTCTTCTATATGTATTTGAGAGCACATTTTACTCACTAAGGTGTATGCGTGCCTTGATACACTTAACTGTGCTCTTACTTGAACTGTACTCTAAACGTTCTTCATCTATCTCTTCATCTTAACTGGAAGTTAATACGCCCGCACACACACATACCTCCACTTAATTTACGTGCAATCCTTTTTCGAAGCTCACCAGCATTTCACTCTTTCAGAAGCTGTCACTGCCCAACCCGGACCCATTACTATTCAATGACAAAACGTTTCGCGTGTATAAAGTTGTTCGGTAATAGAGTAAGCAGTTGTTTGCAAAACGTCTGTTTTCTTGTGGGGGGGAGCAAATTCTACGAGGAGACTTGCTCGAGCTGAATAATGGCAAAAGAAGGCCTCACGAGCCATGAATTAAGTTTGAATGATCTTCTTTAAGATATTATGTTTCTACAGAAGTAATCTTCAGCATCTCCTTGTCGCACTAACACGAGATATCTCGTAGCATAGTTAAAAAATATTCACCTATTTGTTTATTTTTTGCGCCGTTTGCTGCAGAAATTGCAATTTTTATATAATTAAAGCATTTGTTGTGTAGGTATGCCACTGTACCATATTTTCTTTTAACCGCCTATAGCTTAAGTTAGAGCTACAGGATTTCTTTCCTTCCTTATCCCTTTTGCTTCCTTGGACGTCTTTCATGCCCCTGAAAGTGTTTTTGGCCACCGCAGGATCTGATTTGCAATTTTAGCTTTGGGTAGCCTAACATTCTGTTAGGCCCTCCTCCACTAGTTCGTTGCCTTTTACGCGGTTTCTATGTATATATCTGAATTTGCAGCACTCTCGCGCTCCTGTCTTCCGTCCTGAGGTTGTCCATTTATATTGACATCCTCTGCTGATCCCTCAATTCCTTCTTTACTTGAACAATTAGCCTTCACCTAGGATGCCCGTATACATGCATGATGCTACAATAACTTTTGCACTTTATTTAAATCCAGTAAATGCAAATCCATTTAGAAGTCATCGAGTGGACTATAGGTCATAGGCTAGAATAGGTTCGCTCATCCTATTTTCCTATATTACTGGAAGTCACGCCACTGTGTGAGAGCTAGGACCCCATAGGTTAATTTAGCCCCAGTTCTGCCTTCGGGACTTTTTTGCGTGTCCACTGCGCTTCCTTCTATCCTCATAGTCCGGCTAATTACATTTCTGTTACTATTTCATTCTCGATTTACTAGTCTATGCCTTCGAGCCAGTGAGGAAACTCCTCCGTGCCTGTGTTTCACTTTTCTATCGATAGACTTCGTGCTCCATGTTCTTCCTCTTGAAATTGGTGGTTGCACAGTCAAGGAAGCTATGCTCACAAACTCAAATAGGGTAACATGTCTAGTATATATACCAGTCCACCATGTTAGTAGCCGTCCACTGGGCTTTGAAAACTTCCTGTGTAAAAACTAGCAGTGCTAGAGAGCCGTACATAGGCTTAAACTGTGGGCTAAGTAGTACCCTACAGTTTGAACCTATGTACGCATTGTACGGCTCTCTAGTACTGCCAGTTTTCACACAGGAAGTTGTTAAAGCCAAGTGAACGGCTACTAGCATGGTGGACGGGTACTAGACATGTTACCCTATAGTTCATAGTAATATTTAATGTACCATTTGAATTCATCTATCTGTTGTCACCTGTAATAGCAGCTGGTACGGTGGTACCTAGGTTTTGGGCAATGAGCACCATAAACTTCACCCACCATAAAGATTATATAGGTAACGTTTCAACCCACGCAATACATTTACCGAACATTGAGATGTACATATTTAAGCCGGTTACCTTAGCCATTAGCTAGGCATTCGGTACGTCTGTCTTTCGTGCCCACTTTGCTTCCTTCCCATCTTATACTCCTACTGATCTTTCTTCCATCTGTTCTTCCTCTTCTTTCCCGACTTACTGTTCCCATACGCGTTGATCCTGTATGGGAACACCCTCGTACATGGGTTTCTCATGTCTATCGTCATACTATATGTCCCTTCTTTCTTCCTCTGTGATATCGCCTTTGTTGTGGAAACGGAGACTTAAACTACTAAATATAAAAATAATAACGTATATAAGCCCTGTAGCGCCCATGTACTGCATGGAGTAAATTAGTAATAGGGGAGTTATAGACTATTATTCCTACTAGACAAATAGATCTTTCGGGGTCGCAAATCGTTCGCTTGGTGCAATAAAGGGTAAAAGTATAAATTTTAAGCAGACAAACTTACACATTGGCTTCGAAAATAATCTCAGCACCATCTGAAACTGAATCATTCAGATCTTTTATTTCAGATAATGACAGTCATTTCTGAGAAAAGTTGCATTATTACTCTTCTTCACTCACTGTGAATGTTTGAAGCGTCAGTCTCATTGATTATGGATTGCGGTGCACAAATAGTTTCACCATATATGGCAGGCCCATCGGTCTGAATTATTTTTCCGAAATGCTCATCTATTTTAGTGCATTTCTCTAAAGCACTTTAAGCTCCGAAGTTCATGCCTAACCTTCACAGTTTTCACTCAAATGCTTAGCGCACCATTTTCATCATTCCAGGAATAATAACTATAATTAACTTCGTTGTATATGTCCAACCATAGACCACACCATACCTTGACTGTCGACTGAAATTTGCTAATGAGGCTGATTGTAAAGAGATAAAACTTCGATAAAATCTTTTTCAGCCAACAGAACGACCTCCAACTAGAAGGAAACATTTTTCGACATGCAAGAAATGGGTTTATCAGCAAGAAACACAAATTCGTAGCTATATACCATGTACGACGATAACTGGAGCTTGGGACAACAAAATGACCTAAAATTGTTAAAAATATATTTTGCAATTTACGGTTGGCCATGGCTCACGCATGCGTGTTTCTTTCTAATAGATGCATTCCTTGCTTCTCCACGAACAGTTTATTATATTTTTTTCTTCAAGTCGGTACGTTGAACGGAACAAATTTTATCTAAGATTTATCAATTTTCCATCTGCCGCGAGGAAAGGACAGCCAAGGTATCGTGGGGTCTATGGTCCAACGCATGGCTCTTTACCACTGACAAGCTCTTTTTTCGTATAGTTCCAAAGCCCTTTTCATCTCTTGCTCATATTTGACTACTACTACTGGTAAGTTCTAAGCTTTGTTGCACTTGGATCACTAAATCTTGCGCGCAGTTGCTGAAGGGTAATGCTGATTAACTACCGTACTAACTCCTAGCTTTGGAACGCTCGCCGGTCAAAGTGGATCACTGCGCGCGTGCTGGGTATCCTGTATTCGCAAGTAACATGGTTAACAAAAAAGCGTGACACACACTAGGATACGAGTAGTACCAAAGCTTCAGGTGTGGCCGCTAGGTGGGTGGGGGGGATGAATCGAAGAGCCAGTCAGAGTCGATAACCATTCTGTAAATGGTCGGTAGAATACTTTGACTTTCCAACTGCAGTTACTGTGTGTTAACAAGCGAAGTCTACTGTATGTAGCCGGTAACTTACGGCTGCAAATTGTAAGTAGTCTATTGAATGTATCTGCACTCAACTGT
>LQNS02007215.1:30410424-30426763 GCA_001587735.2 Parhyale hawaiensis | reverse complement strand
TCAATTTAGGATCCCTCATCGTACATCGCCTGGCCTCTCGGTGCTGGAGTGCTCCACGCAGTGTAAATCCGTAGCGTGCCGTCCGGGGAATCGAACCCGGGCCTCCGTTGATGCGATGCCGAGACGTTGTCACTTCACCGTGTTTGTCTGTCTGTCACCAAAATAACTTAGAAAGTTATGAACTGATTTAGAGAAAATTTACAGGGATTGTTAGGTATGTTTGAAGGAACAGATGGTTAACTTTTGGTGAAGATATGTCCATCCGTTTGTTTGTTTGTTTGTTTGTTTGTCTGCCTCATTTTTCTCAATGCCATAACTCAAAAAGTTGTGGATGGCTTTTATGAAGTTAGTATGAGTTGTTAGGTATATAACAAAGAGTAAATGACCGAATTTTGGTAAGAATCCGTTTGTTCGTTCGTTCGTTTGTCGCTGTTTTTAATTTTATGCTTGTTAGCCCTATAACTCAAGAAATAATGAATGGATCTTTATGAAATTTATAGGGGTTGTTAGTAATGTTAAATGACATAGACGATTAAATTTTGGTGCAGATCAAACCGGTTTGTTTGTTTGTTTGTTTGTTTGACTCATGTTTGTCATATATAACGTTTCTTTGCATTATAACTGAAAAAGTTATGAACGGATCTTAAAGAAAATTGCACAAGCTGTTATTACTATCAAAAGGCACAAAAGGCAGGAATGACTTGATTTTGGAGTCTATGCAAAGAAAATTATATTTCAGAGCCAATTGGAATTTTTTGCTTCCGTTGCCTCGCTTGGCGGAGGTATGCGCTCTCAGAGTGCTCTAGTTCAGGTATTCTTTCTGTTTAAGAGCCGTGGTAAAATGCAGTTGGAATACTTATGAGCCCCCCCTTCCTTCCAAAGGTGCTCTGCCCCTGCAAAGTTCTGGGCTAGATGCCCTCTTGAACTAGAGTGTACAAATTAGATCAGGTTTGGCTCGTTCTGTTAGCTTTAGACTTTGTTAAGAACTTAACCTAAATGCAATGAAAACAAACAACAGCATTGGTTCAGTTTGTACGCACTCGTATAGTCATGTACTGATGACACACACACACGCCTGTTATCTTTTATCGTTACCCCTCACTAGACCGGTGCCTCTATCGACCTACCAAAGTATGTTTCGCAAGATGTTGCCGCACGATTGCAACATGACATGTGAAAAAAAAATATACAGTTTGCGGTGTTCTTCCAACATAATAATTACAATGATCTTCTATTTTCTCTCTGCTGAATTCAGTCCTGTACAGCCCAATTTTCAAATCTCGTCCTTTGATGTAAAAAAAATGTGGAGGCTAAAAATTGGAGCAGACTAGAACCATTTTACGCCGTCGTCACACGTTTGCGTCATGCTACTGTTCGTCATGTTGAGTCACTTTTGGGATGAGTTGCCACTCTGTAAGTCGCTTTTGTAAACTGGTCGTTGACTTGAAAGGTTGCATGTGCTGCCCAGCTCGTGTTCGCGTCTTCCGGAATTTCTATGGTAAGATGCACATTTTTTTTTCAGGATTTATTTTTTAATTTTTCGCCATAGCTGACAGTAGAGTAGCAATTTGGATTAGAGTAGAGCCTGCGATTTCTGTATCGATTATGCGTGTATTGTACAGTGCAAAAGTATCTAGTGGTGAAAGATGTTTGTGTACGTTCAAGTTTTACGCCGGTCATAGGTTGTAGCGCCCCCTGCTCCACATGCATAGAACACCCGTCTCTTGTAAGATACTTTACGTAGCTGGTGGGAATGTTCAATCTTCCAGCCGTGAATTCTACCTGTGACTGAGTGAGTGCCAGAGACTCTGCTGACTGCTACGAGTGCGGCCGTTCAGAATTCGATGCTTAATGACAGCGATGACAATGGATGTACACTGCAGCGAGGAACCTTCCAGCACCGAGAGGTGAGACGAAGTACGACGAGGCATTTTAAAATTTGTTCTCGGTACTGACTACTGAGTATCTTCTTCACTCTACCAAATCTTTAAAATTCTAGATTAATGCAGCAGAAAGCCTCGGTAGGCGGATTCACTATAATCAACAAAAAGATTATTACCATTGTGCCGCCAGCATTCATAATAACTTAAAAAAAAGCACTATTGTGAAATGGAATTTTTGCGATTAAATTGGGCCTCTAAGGGTTAACGCTACCTGTCTGTACGAAAAACTGGATTCCGCTTAATTAAGCGTACCAATTCAAACTCATATTTTGTAGAAAGTGCACTCTCTGCAGTGAATTCGAACGGACTTTGTTTGCCATAAGAGCGTCAAATGTGCACTATAGATACTGTAGTTGTATTTGTGGTTCATTCGCTGTTTCTGAGAATAAGTGATTTTCGTTCAAAGCAGAGCTTCTTACATTTACGGAAAAGCAGCGGGGTTAATTGATGACGAAATGAATTTTCTGTTACTGTATTTTGAGGACGAAAGTATGAAACTCTACGATGAATGATACAATGTCTCAAAAATTAGTACCTTTATTTATAAGTGTCTGGATAATCCGCACTTATGTTAGAGCGGCACTCCGTTTAATTCAATTTCAAACGTAGTAAGCCTGTATGAAGACGGCAATGTCGTACCGACCTCAGGCTGGGTCTAACTCCATACAGAGTAAAGTTCATTATTTATTTATTTAACATTTATTTCTCCACAGGCGGGAGGTATAGACAATTGAAACTCATTCTCCGGCTCCTAAAGTTAACCATGCAGTTAGAATTCAATAAATTTTTGATCAAGCTAAACTAACGTTTTCATCTGGTTGGTCGTACAGACAACCCTAAACCCCACAATTCGGCGTAAATATGTGTGTGTTTATCTCTCTCTCTCTCCGTCGTATACGTCTACCGTGTGCACCTGTACGCGAATGAATAACCAGTCCCTGTCAATGTAAATATTCGCAGGGAAAGGAATTTTCAATTGGATCGTTATAGGCTCTTCGGCACTCAGTTCGGCACCTTATATTAAACTTGGGAAACTTTAACAACTTCAGTTAGTTGTATATGTGAGAATAAAATGGTGCGGGTGGCATGGATTGTATTCTAATGATGACAGCCTTCCCCTGTTCTCTCGATATCCCGATTTAATTTTAGTTGTATGGAAACTGGTTGTTCTTGACAATTTTTTGAATAAAATATGGAAATTATGTAGAACCGTGATTTGCATCAGAACAAATGTAACGTACGGTATATAGTTTTATACGTACGATTAATTTCCTGTGTTAAGCTGGAACGTTCATGAAAATAACAACAAACATCGGGTGTGATCTTCTTAGTGATCTTTGAAACCGCCGTATAAATACTTTTTGTTTGTGAATATTTGTGGGCCCCAAATACAATAATATGTCTTCTGGAGCCTGATATGATGCATATTGAAGGTAGGCCAGTATACAAGTGTTGAATTATTTGAATAGGATTTAAACACTCAAGTAAAGCAGCCTAAAAAAATAGCATTCTCGGATATTGGGACACATTATGTTCAGTTGACACTCGCATTGAAAAATTGATTCAACCAATACAGACCTGAGAAAACTGACCTAAGGCTAAATACATTTGTGTTTGGTTTGCATGCGTCATAATTTTTTTCAATGTCATGCTAGGCTGAAAATACACCAGAGAAGACCGGGAAGTGCGCACCGCATGGGAGAGCGCGAGTGAACATGTTGAAGTCGATCACGACTTCAACATGTTCTCTTGTCCGGTGTGGCGGGGGCGAAGCCTTGGCAATCCTGTTGTTAGAGAGCCTGGTATTGATTGACCTCGTATTCTATACTTGCTACCGTAGGCAGCTAAATTAAACTTATTTGTCGCTCTTTTAGGTTTATTTACTATTCTGTAAATCGGTGACTTTTGTTCTGTTAGATTACTTAATATTCTTTTAGATAGGTTCTCTTAATTCTCTGTTACACTGATTGCACAGTTATATTAGAATAACTTACTGTTCAGTTAGATTGAATTTCTGTTCTGCTACTCTGATAGATTGGTTCACTGCGTATTCTATCGCATCGCTTTGCTGTTTTCTTGTATTAATTCACTTTTCTTTCTGTTGGACTGACTTGCTTCTGGAAATAGAGGCAATAAAGGAAAAGTCGGGAAATTATAACAGAAAAAGTCGACGGTGCTTGGTCTGAACACGTTCGGAACCGATAACATATCCAGTACATGTTCCTTTATGAGCTTGACTTTGTGTGTGTTTGTGAAGCGAGAATGAAGGTTTGGCCGTTTCACGCGTAATTAGCTTATGATTAGCATAAGCGTAACAAATCCAAGCCCATGTTTTAAGTTTTTGACAAGCTGAAGCTGATCAAATTTGATATTCTCGATGAAAGGGGATCAGTGGAACACATTCCAGTTCCGGCGAGCGTTGCCCTCAGTGGCAGCCGTCACCCGGGACGACGGGTGTTTTGCGCCATACTGTGCCGGTTGTACAGAGAACCGTTTAAACTCATAATACAAACTTATACAATGTAAATTCGGCGCGTAAAACTGATGAACTCCCGGCCTTATAAAAAAAGTTAGTTCGACGTATTTGATAAATATTGCTATATCTGCCCATACGCAGGTGATATATGTACGTCTGTTGTATTTTTTCACGACCTGGCTGTTACTAAGAAACTTTGCATGCTGGTGCGCAACACATGCGTTTTAACTTGTAACAAACCTGTCATCAATGCTATGCGATCGTCTGTTTGCTGATTAAGCGGCCCATCAGGTGCTGTTATTTGTTAATGAATATTATGTTTTGTATATTGCTGAATAAAACTGCGGATACATGGTGCGTTACTGTTAAAAATTAATTGACCAATACATTGTGGGACGCGCTGACCCTGTGTTTGCGGCATGTCTGTTCTTCTATTGAACAGAAAGGCCGTAGCCATGGAGCCACCTGTCCCCTTGTGCGAAGGTACCACAGACAGGCGCAGTGTCCCACTGCGGAAGGTATAGAACGTGTTGCATACCGCAGAAACCTACCGTTTTCAATATAAATTTTCTCATTACTTGACGTCGTGTTGTTGGTTAGTAACTTTGGACGTCCGTATAACGCGCAACCACGATCTGTGGCTGGGCATAACCTCGGTCTGTTTCGAGGCGGAACCCCCCTGAGATGCTGGATATGGGTTCAGGTATTGATCGCGAAGAAAATTATACTGGCTTAGTGAAAACTTAATTCCATATTGTTTAAGGCATTGCAAAACGAGTTTAATCACAAGTATTCATACGTAGTGAGCATCAAACTAAAACAATGCATTAAAGGCAATATGTACGTATTTATGTATCTGAGTATGTATATGTTTTAGGTTCCAACTGCCGAATAAAATAAGATATGCGGAACTTCAACTCTCGAATCAATAAACGCAGAAATTTATCGAATGAGTACTGAGTAGAATCCGTGATTTGTAAGTGCTCAGAATCACAAAGATGTGATTCAAAACATGGTTTTGAAATGGCTGGAGTAAAATGCTTTTCTGTCTTCTGTCTGCACCGGAGGCAGGCAGGTGTGTATTAATCGCAAGTTCTTTGCAATATTTTGCAAACTGTTGTCACTTGGATTCCTATAGGTGGTTCGATGCTGCATCCGAAGCTAGTACAGGATAAGAGTCACACGAGTTCACGGTTTTCAATTTATTTCTGCGTTCGCAGAACGCAAGCTGGGAGACAAAATGTCAAGGGTGCGGCAGTGCCTGGCGACCTACAAATGAATCGGTTTTAGACATCACGTAGAAATAGAGACCCCTCAGCCACACCTTACTGTGGGCTTACCCAATTAAAACCGTTCCTTCATAGGTAGCCCAACCAACTAGGTCCCCCGCTAGCGAATTTTTTATTTTCCTGAACCTTTCAGCACTCCCGCTAGTATAAGGCAGGCCTATTTCTATATAAAGTCGAAGCAGCTCGATTGGTACTGGTTACCACGGACGTATCGTTTCCGACTCTAAATCACTGCCATGGAAGGTGACTTTAGTTTCTGGTTTACAACCGAGTAGTCCTAGTTCTAATTTTCCGTCACATAGAAACTGCTAGCTTATGCATTCGGAAATGACACTAGAATATTTTTACACAGAAAGGAAAGAATCTTGCAGTAACATAGTGTAATATGTCGATAGTGGATTGTATCAATCACAGAAATTTATCGCTGATGAAAGTGAATTAGTTCTGCTGCCCCGAAGATTATGTTTCACCTGTAGTGAAATTATTGAGCGTTTGAAATGATTTTATTTTTGCCACACTTGAGTCTACTCGAAAAGAAATGATCCCGTTTCTTCTTACAGTGAATTGGAAACGCTTATTTTCAATACTTTAAAAGTTAAGGCTGTAGCCATAGCGGAGGCTGTGCAGGTAAAACCATGGCCTAAAACATGATCTTCACCGAACGAATGCTATGACACATCCCGTGCTGTCTATTTTCACAGTCCGCTATGCACTGATGCGGGTTTAAAATTGCATCTCCATTTGTTTCACACGGTCGATGTTCACCACATTTAATACGCCATAGCCCACTGCACACAAGAGCCAAAACAGCGGAACGTTCACATCTTTGGAACAGTAGTTTTTGTAACAGTGACTACGAATCTTAACGTGCTGTAAAGACTGAGTCGTTACGAATTTAAATTCACTCGAAATAAAGAGAGATGTTCGGAACTGTGCATATGTCACTTGCCTCAGCATAATAACTGCTACGTCAGGTCAGATTTTAAGCAATTTTTTTACAGTGTAATAATAAAGGCAGGCCACATCCGAGCAAGCGGAAACGTTGTCGGAGGGGCAGAGAGACACGTTTTGGGGTTTTGGCACTCGTGTGCAGCGGGCTCAAGGCTTAATTTCTGCAGAGACGGCGATGTTCTATCCCTGTTGCAAAATAGTAAGCATTTAGGGCTAATTCGATTGGGTCGTTTAAGTTGATCTAAGCCAAGCCCACTTGATTTGACTTGTCCGAAACTGCAAATAAAAACTTAGGCTTCGTCAGTCTGAATTATGATAGTGCTGGCTGCAACCTGATTGTATTCTACTGTCCCTGCTTTCAAGGTCTTTAGGATTGCACGTACTGCGGTTGACACGCACGCTTTCACTTCGGAGAATGTTAATTAAATGCCGAACTCATTTCTTAACAAGTGCATTAAAGAATGCAAAGTTTCCGACGTGCTGCTCCCGTTCACGGTGATCCCCCATGTATTTTTTTTCTTTAAATACTACACGTCTCTTTTTTTTTTCTTCCACTGTTTGAACTGCCTTTGTCGTCCAAAGAAGCTTGTCTCATCCGGTACTACATGCAGCAGCCTTGGTTTCGCTATTGCTGATTGTGTTCTATAGCGCTTGCAATAACCGCAGATGTGACGTTGGAGACAGTCTCCAACTCCTTTCTACTTAGCAGGGATTTTTGAGTGTCAGTGATAACTGGTCTAGAGTTAACGTCGAAAACACGTCCCCTTGGGTCGAAATCAACGCGGCTATTTGAAGCTTCTAACAAGCTGAAGCAAATGAGCTTAGCTCAACTCGGTTACCACCGAGCCCAACGAGGTTGAATAGAGTTCATTCCCCATAACCTCCTTGTCTGAGCCCGAAAGAGTCAACAGTAGGGCTGTCAATGGGATTAAAAAAAAAAGCAAGATGACAACGTGAAAAATCTAAGCTACGTAGTAGCTACTCAGTGCCCCAGTGCGTTACTGTGTCCGTTTAAATCCCAGAAATCTTCACGGCTTTCTTAGTGTTTCTCATCTGTAAATATGAACTGCTATCCAAAACTTATGTAACTAGCGACACCTACAGTGTAGCACGTGTAATAATACTGCATGAACTTCTTTACAATTCCCCAAGAAATAAACAAACTAGAGCACTCTGAGAGCACATACCTCCGCCAAGTAAAGCAACGGTAACGAAAAATTCAAATTGGTTCTGAAAGCATGACTTTAAGTGTATCAACAAAAAAATCTATTCGTTTGTGCCTTTTATCACTATTACAGTTTCAGTAATTTTCTTGAAGATCCGTTTATAATTTTTTGAGTTATGCTGCTCACAAATATTTTGACAAACATTAGTCCGACTCACAAAGAGACCGGTCGATTATCTCCAAAAAATAAATCATTTGCGTCTTGTAACGGTAAGAGCAAGGAACAACTACTGTAAAGTTCATAAAGATCCATTCAGAACTTTTTTGAGTTATTGTGCTAACAAGAATAAAATTAAAAACAGCAAGAAACAAACAAACGAACGGAAGAAACAGATCATCACAAACATTTGATCATTTACTCTTCGTGATATCCTTAACAACTCATATACTGTATATAAATTTCATAAAAATCTGTTCACAACTTTAAGAGTTATGACATTAGGAAAAATGAGGCAGACAAACAAACAAACAGATGAACAAATCTTCACCATTAGCTAATCATCTGCTCATCTAACATACCTTCAAATCCCTGTAAATTCCGTCAAAATCCGCCCTTAACTTTTTGAGTTATTTTGGTGACGGGCAGACAGATACAAAGACAGACGGATGGATGGACAGACAGATAAACCAGACGAAAACATAACCTCATTGGCAGAGGTAATGAGATTTTACCGTTATTTGACGTTTGAGGAAATGTTTTTGGCCGACACTCAGTTGTGTTTTCTAGAACAAGTTATTCGGGCGCTGAGCAGAACGTAAGGAGATCAAGTGATCGTTGTGTGGCCGCCCCTCGTTGGAGAACGACTGCATGAACTGCGTGTGTACAGGTCGCTAACGTGCGAGCGAACTCTACGTGTTGCAGGCAGGCTGTAGCTGGACCCGTGTACCGTATTTGTGTTGCCGTTGCCTAGGAACCCTTGCGATGGTATTGAGCACCTACAGTGTACGGTATTCAATCGAATTGAATTATTCCTATTATTGTTGTTGGCAATAGTGTTGCGCCCACCATGCTATGTTTACTCTTTACACTTTTCCATTTAGTATTCGATTCCCGTGTAAGAACTACTTAAACATGAAGTTAAATAGCAAAATATAGAAATTTTAGCCAGAATTTCAAATAGATACCTACTTTTATCATAAAATGTTGGGCGATTCCAAATCGATTAGTATACAACTATGATAAAGCATGCGAATGTTAAGTACTGAATAGCTAATTACGTGTATACGTGCACAGAAATACTTACAGATTTATAGTGGAAGTAGACACCTGGCGATAACATCTTGCACATGTTCCTTAGTATACTACATCTAATTGTATTGGGTAAGTACCGTAAGTGTTAGTTCATTAGTTCTTTGAACGTTTGCCTCTCCCATTCAGAAGTACTACCTTGGGCTCATGTAATGAATTAGTTTTCAATCAAGATATGACCGTACGTACCATCGGTAAAATTCCTTATTTAAGAATATTGATTCAGTTTTCATTCGCAGGCTGTCATTGTAGTTAGTCTTCACTACGAAAGAACTGAATATCGAATCGCCGAGCTATCTCTAAAATACCTGTGACTCTAACGTTAATTTGTTCATCTGTTCGGCCATCTTCGTTTGTCTTTAACCGGCGCGCGACCTACTTTATTTTAATATATTTATAAGAAATCGTGCGGTGTCTTTCATCTGTAATTAGTCGCAGTTCTGTAATAGCTACAGTTAAAAATTCATAATTTTATTACTGCTATCGACAATAATTTAGTAGTTGGATTTAAGTAAATGGCAAATTATTCTCCGTTTTCCGTCGTGGACATGATTGTTACTTGTTCGTACGTTCGTGTAGTCGCCGTCATGACATCAACCTCACTTTGGCTGGTAGAGTTCTCGTACATCTGGCACATGAGTGCTGCGCTCTGCAGTCCCACCAACGGCCCACGGTTTGACTTCAGCTTCGTGTACGTGGCGGTGTTCGAACACCGTACTTTCACGTGACGTAGTTGCTGAATATTGTTGCCATGATGTTATCGAAGCATACTCCACACTGTTGCTATGAAGCTTTGTTTGCTACCCTTGCCATAATAACTATTGCACTGCTCTTCGAAACAATCATTCTGCTGGTTAATTAATTGTCTGTGAGACCGTTCACGTAGAAGTAAATTCTTATAAGTTTTCGTATTAAACTCTAAGATTTTATAGTATAGTTTTTCGAGTAAAATTAATTACTAGCTGCACCAGACACATATTTTCATCAGTTTCGACCACCCCCATATTTTTGTCTTGTTGTCTTACTGTATTGATTGACCTGAATTGTCGCAAGTTTTAGCTTTTTCAGACGTGTGGCCAACCTGAGTGTGTGGTCAGCTTAGGTTAAGACTAGTTGGGATAGGCTTTACTTGGGTAGACCGTAGAGAAAGTGCCCAATCATACTTTATAGGTACCCATATTAATGATATTATACTTGAATGTCAGGTACGCTGTGTAATTATAGCGGCGCAGTAAATAGTTAGTGTGTATTTAAATATGAAAAAGTAGGAAAACAACGGTGCTGAGCCTCGTGCCGCAGCCTGTTTGTCAGTAACGAAAGTTTTTATTTGGCTTATTGCATAGGCTTAAAGTTGGCTATTTATTATAAATTTTTGACTGTCGTGAGTGGGTGTGGCACTCACGTCCATTCACTGTGCAGACTAGACTATTGACTGTCGCGTGCGTGGGTGTGGCACTCAAGCCATTCACTCTGCAAGCTAAACTATTGACTTGCGTGCGTGGGTGTGGCACTCAAGCTCATTCACTCTGCAAGCTAAACTATTGACTTGCGTGCGTGGGTGTGGCATTCAAGTCCACTTACTCTGCAAGCTAAACTATTGACTGTCGCGTGAGTGGGTGTGGCACTCAAGTCAATTCACTCTGCAGGCTAGACTATTGACTCGCGTGCGTGGTTGTGGCACTCAAGTCCATTCACTCTGCAGGTTAGATTTTTGACTGCGGCGTGCGTGGGTGTGGCACTCAAGTCCATTCACTGTGCAGGCTAGATTATTGACTGCCGCGTGTGTGGGTGTAGCACTGAAGTTCATTCACTCTGCAAGCTAAACTATTGACTGCCGTGTATATGGGGAGTGCATTCACTAAACGCAGTTCAGATGACCTCAGTATCTTTTTTCAGCCCCATGTTGTAGATATTTGTGGAGGTGTTTGTGACAAACAAACAAACAAACAAACAAACAAACAAACAAACAAACAAACAAACAAACAAACAAACAAACAAACACACAAATAAACAAAAACATGCAAATCTCCCCGTAGGAAGGTGCGCAACCGGTTTTCCCGTAGCTTTTTTTTCTTGTTTTAGTTTAATAGCATCATACGTTCAGTATCTTATTTCCAACTTTTTGGTCGTGCTCAATTTTCAGAAATTGTGCAGCTATAAATGTTAAGATGATAAATTGCGTAGTCCCCACCCAGCTGTGCTCTTCGCTGGCTACAGCGGCAAGCTCTCTTTGGTGAGTAGCAGCTTGACTGAGGAAAAAACTTTAATACGTAGTCTTTGTGTCTTGTCTATCGTCTAACCAAAGAACGAAACGTATTGCTTTTCACAGCATGCTTTCGTTCTAAATGTTGCAGTGATTTAGCCATTAAAAAACTGGTAATGTAGACTTAGCAAGCCCGTGACCATAGAAATATGTCGACACTCCGCGTGCGAACATTTTCGTTTGTGTACGAATCGAATGAAAACATCGCTTGATATGTAACTTTTTCTGTGTTGCCGGATATGTAATAACAGACCCCTTGTGAGATATGGTAAGTATTCTATCGCTAAAAACTTGACATTGCTTTTCCCTATATGAATAACACCACAGGCACATATCTCCATGCATAGATGCAAGTGCGATAAAACCATGAAATTCAAGATTAAAAGTATTGGGGTGTGGTTTGGAGTAAATTTCCGCTGCATATATGTATTGATGAAATGAAAGGATTGCGCGGATGCTACGATGCGCTCGTATTCGCACCGGTTTATGATAGCGCTCGCTAATCTAAGGCAGTGAGTTTTTTATTGTAAACTGATAATTTCGCCTTTACTTTGTTGCTGCTTCGCGTGTTTTCCTATCATTAATAGGAGGACAGCGCTTACGAGCTAGGGATTTCTTTCGCGTCAGACAGTAGACCTAAGGAGATTGAATGCCTATTAAACCTCCTTGGGGGACCTCTCCGTTTATGCATGTGTTGCACGCTCTGTAGTTTACGTAATGAGGACTCAAAAGATGATAAAACGTAAATCATTGTTGTTCATGTGAGATGGAGTATATGCGATTATTTGTTTTCGACGTTTTGGTAAATTGTCAGACAAAAGAATTGTTACTGATGTATGTATTTTGTTATTTTTAAAGAATATCGCTGCATGTCCGCTGCCGATAATGCGGGAAAAGTCTCCACCCATTTTGACACGTGACTTCGGTGCCGCCGATGTCTGGCATTTACTTGGTGGTAGAAATTTGGCTGTAAATGCACAATAATTTTCTCTACCCGTGATACATTTGTTTGCGTAATTTTTTTTGTCTAGTTTATATACTGAATTTAAATATTTCTTTACTTACTTACTAATAATTGGTTCGTTGGCAGTTATAACGCGTCCCGCAACCGGACGAGACAGGTACTAATTTACAACAACCTATGAAAAATATGTCATTCTTTTCCCACGGACGTATGAGAAATACGTGTAGGGTGTAAAACCGATATTTGCGCAATTTTTAGATGGCATATTATCATGCAGGATATTGTTATTCCTATGAGCTGCAGCGGCGGATATGTGAACATGTGGAGTTCTGGTTCCAACAAGAGACGTGGCTGCAGCGAGGCTAGCCGAGTTGCCAATTACTGTATTAAAGTACGTGACAAAATCATTTTTCACCTGATATAGCTCAGTGAGGGTAGTTTTTTTCATTTCAGTTCTCTTAAATGTTGTTGTTTGTGTCTACATATCAGGTTTTAGTGTCATTGGAATTTAAAATTTATCAATAGGGATTTATTTACCTGTCAGGGAATTCATTACTCTTTAGGGTATTTCGGGACTTAATTCTTCCCTTAGCTACCTCTGGAATGATGGCCAATTATAATGTTTGATTGTTAAAGTAGCTACTAGTAGTCTCCGCACTGTAAAATTTACAGCACAAGTTGCAAATATAGCTGCTTATTTATTCTACTCACTGTTCTGCTTCTGACTCTTCTCTAGCAAATCCTCGGCTGGATCGTTGACAACTTTCAACGACCGTGGTTTATGACGCTTGTTTTGCAGGTTAAATGTCGTGGACCTTAGGGTGAGGTGAGGTGCGCTTGGGTTAAATCAGCTATGTTAGGGTTAGGCGAGGAACGTTAGGTTAGAATAGTGCTAGACGAGGAATGTACGCTTAAGAGCAAGGATCGGTTTAGAAAAGGCGCAATTTTAGGCCGAGTTCACACGTCATTCCGATCAACACATTCTCTCGTCCATTTGTCCGAATGTGTTATTTTCCGATAGAAATAGCAAAAAAGTGCACTGTTGTACAGTTTATTTCACTCCAAACTTAAAGAGGCATTGGTAACTTCAAACTAACTTGCCTAATTAGACTTGCAGAAGAAACTGATTTGACAGTCAGGAATTTACTATTGTTTTAGTACACAAAGTCGTGCTGACAACGACGCTACGAAACTTTCGGACGAGTGGATGAGTGAGTGCGTTGATTAGAACGCAAACAATAACGTCAATGTTTACAGGTACCTTGCACTAACTATTTGTTTATGTTATTAATTAGCCAACAGATTATGTTGGTACACTTGAAATTTTCTACTCTCCTGGAAGTACAGTGGAAGCTTCGGGCATCACAATGAAATGGCTATTATGAGGATGAAGGACAAAAATGTAGTAACTATATTTAAATGCAATATAGTAATTATTTTATGATTCACTTGTATCTACAATCACAAAATATCAATATTCGGTTATTCGAAAAGACGCTATAGTTATCCAGGGATTGTTTTCTCAATTTGATACAAGGGTTGAATGTTATTGTTTTCAATACTAGGCTTGAATGCAATTGGCTGTGACTTGAAGCGTGTTGTATTACAGTAAGGACATAGATCTGATTATCATATCACTTGTTAGTAACCTATACTTAATGCAGCATTTCGTTTGTCGCAAAGTTTCGTCGGCGCGATGACGAGCCTTAGTGGCATGCATGATACACAGCGCTGACTTGAAAATTCAACGGATTCAAAAACTTATAGTTCTCTATGGCGATGTGGGATTAGGAAGGTTTGTATACTGGTAACGGCGGTGGTTTTGGTGAGTTTTTTCGTGGGCGTAGCGTACTCACGACTTATCCTAGTTAGAGACGGGTGAAACGCGAGAACTCGGGGATTTATCATGGATATATAAATATCTGCTTTTTCTGGATCAACTGAGTGAGCAATATATTGTTGACCGATTAATTTACTTTGAATACATTTTTCCACGAATCGTATGCGTGCTTTTATGTTATCTTAGGAGCTTTGTGCGCATAAAGTAAATTACTATGTTAGGGGTAATGATGGACTTTTAACGCAAAAACGATTCAACGATTTTTGGTACATTTCTTAATGCGCACTATATAGAAACGAACGACCATTTGTAGCGTATTTTAAAATACAAAAATATTTTTAGAATAATATATTCAGGCTACCTTTTATTTATTTATAGTATAGGGCGCCGTGAAATTTTCAGTTAACTATTGCTAGCATACAGGAACATTTCCCGTCGGATCTGTCGGACTGCATTCGTTCGCGTCGAAACGTGTCTGCATGAAGTGTGGTGAAGATTTGTTCGAAGTGATTATTCGTTTGGACCAAAGCTAGCTTATCACTTTTGGACAATTCTATTCTTCTTGTAACTCCCGTTGTTACTTTTTATTATTATATCTGCAAATTATGTTTGGCGTTTCTTGAAGCTCATGGATAGTTGCTGCACTGCTAATATGGAGAAGCAGAAACGCCATCGTAACCGTCCTAAAATACGTTACAGTGGCGACAATGACGTGTATGCTCATGGCGGACCTGGGAGAAGTGCGACTTCTACTACTTCAAGAAATAAGGTGTCAAACGCAAATAATGAACAGTCAAATTCGTATGTTTCTGCGAAAAGAACTAAATATGATGGTGACATGAAAATGGAAGGCGGGAACACTGATGTCGAATCTTCACCTCCGAGCAACTCTGTAACCCGAATTGAAATTGATGCAGACAGCACGGAAACAATTTCACAACGGCCGCCCCTACCCTCAGATATTAATTTTATCAAGGTGGAAGTCGATGAAGAGCAGGTATTGTGTCTCTGTGCTCGTAGATTTACCTCATTTTTATGCATTAATGATTGCAAGTTTGCGCAATAATTACCATAGTTGCACATCGATGTGAAGAGTAGCAAAGCGAGAGCGTGTGACGACAAGTCGCGTCATCGCATAATCCCAACACTGCAAGCCGAAATGATTAAATTCTCTACATAGATTAGATGCATTTTTTTTTGTAATATAACTTTTCATATTTTTATATTTTGCACTTTTACTTGCGACACCGTACTATCGAATTTTATATTGGTGTTTAATTTTGAATGATTGTTTTTATTTTACAGTCGGGCGTTTGTGTTTGATTGCACCACTGTTGGAAATTTTTCAATTTCAAGGGGGGGTCTTGTTAGCTATATGTGTAACAGTTATGCAGCCGTGATTTAACTGATTGCATTGATTTCTGTGTGTGCAAGTTCAGTGTAAGCTATGCACATGGTGGCAGGCTTGCAGCTGTGTGTAATTCTTCCAAACACAATAGCTATTATTTAATGATAATTTTTGATAGGCCTACCTTTTACCTATCCTAATGGAAATCATGAGAGGTTCCTAGCCTAATTTTTTGTTTTCTGATTTCTCTGTATTGTTTTATTTCTAACTATATGTTGATTGGACTAGACTGAATAGACTCACTAACTTAGAGTGGTATAAATAAAGTAAAATTTTACTTTATGGGTAGGTATATAAAAACACTTTGGTAATAGTGCATTTTAAGGGCATAAAAAAAGACTTTTTTGAAGTGATGTATTTTTTTATGTAGAATACGAATCCAAAGTCCGTTTATGGCGGTTGGACCTAGTTTTTGACATATTTGACTCTGAAGTTCCCATTGTTTTCCTATGGAGAAAAATACCCAGAGATGGCAGAGTGTAGTGGAACTGCTTTTATATAGGTTTTGAGTTAGGTTTGGTTTGGTCCCCATCCAAAACCCCTAACCTAAGATAAATACCGTAAGATGGTGTTATACCGGATATACGGGACATTCTCGGTTATGCCATTCCTAACATTAGAGTTTTGATCTTAAAGGCCTGAAACTTGGAATATATTTGTCTCTAGTCGTCTTCTATCTAACACTTAAGTTTCAAGTGAATTGCTCCATCCATATCGGCACCGCAGCTGAA
>LQNS02007215.1:30384266-30403301 GCA_001587735.2 Parhyale hawaiensis | reverse complement strand
TAAAAAAAAACGGGGTGTCAGGAAAATGAATTTTCGTAGGGTGGTTTTTCATAGGGTCTCAGTCAAAAAAATTTTTAAAATACTTAAAAACATGCTAGAGTTTTGATACTTAGCTGGTTATTAGACAACATTATAGGCTTCCATATGGTATATAGCTCAGCTCTGTCCATGCCTTTTTACCATGTTTTCTTGCCGTTCGCCATCTTCGCCCCGGCACTTCGCCAAAATCTCCGCCCCGGAATACACTACATTATGTGAGGGGGCATGGGGGCAAAATAATCAATTTTGCACCGATTGTTCTGAAATTTGCGTAGTACAGTATATGTATTTTTGAAAAAGAAACACATTTTGCTCCCACAATTTCTTTGATTTAGGCCCTAATTTTTATGATAATGGAAATATATACATACCTATATATATCTACACATTTTTTGAATTTTAAAGGAATAGAACTCAATGAGATTTCATGCTACAATAAGAACAATGACAGTTTTGGAATCCTTGCAACATTCTCAACAAAATTACCAAGCTGGGCTCTCCATTTTCTATTCTGTCCGATCACTACCNTACCTAACTAAAATATACGGGAAAAAATTGGTTTCAAGCTGCGTTGAAAAATATAAATAAATAAATAAATTAGGGCAAAAATGGAAAATCCTGCTCAATAGTTTTGTTAGAAATGTTTCAAGGATTCCAAAACTGTCATTGCTTTTATCCTCGCATGAAAACTCATGGAGTTTTATTCCTTTGAAACTTAGAAAAAATGCATATACATAGCTATATTTATAGATATTTCTCATTATCTCAAAAACTGAGGCCTAAATCTAAAAATTTGTGGAAGCAAAATGTGTTTTTTCTTTCAAAAATACTTATATGTACTATGCAAATTTCAGAACAATTGGCCCAAAATTGATTATTTTGCCCCATTCCCCCCTCACATAATGTACCAGGTGCAAAAGTTTTACCCAACATTTTGTCAGTGGCCTCAGCATATGGAATAGGAAAATACATGGTAGCTATAGCTATAAAAGAGAAATGTACAAAAAAAAAAAAAATCCAAGTTTACAATTTTTTTTTTCTTCAAGCCTGTTACTGAAAATTCAGAATTGAATGATATTTGTTTATAAGTGGGATTCTGGAGTTGGAGTCGGGCTAAAAATTCCGTCTCCGACTCCTAGAGCAAGTGAGATTCCGACTCCGCAACCCTGGTTTTAGAATCCTTGAAACATTCTTAGCAAAACTACAGAGCTGGACTCTCCATTTTCTATTCTGTCCAATCACTACCTAACTAAAACATAGAAAAAATCGGTTGTCAGCTGTGTTAATAAAAAGAGCAAAGTTGGAAAATCTTGCTCCATATTTTTGTTAGGAATGTTTCAAGGATTCCAAACCTGTCATTGTTTTTATTGTAGCAAGGAAACTCAATGAAATCTATTCCTTTGAAAATTAGAAAAATGCATATAGCTATAGTTATATATATGTACTTTCCAAAGTTTCCACTATCTCAAAAACTAAGGCCAAAATAAAATAATTTATAGGAGCAAAATATGTTTCTTTTTAAAAAATATGAATAGCTACTATGCAAATTTCAAAACAATCGGTCCAAAATTGATCACTTTGCTTCCCCCACCAACATAATGTACCAAGTGCAACAGTTCTACTCCGCAACCCTGGTTGTGGGTAGGATTGCAAAGTCAAAATCCAAAGGATTTTACGAGGAGTCAGGGTTTATATTTAGAGCATGACTTTGAAGACCCCTGTTACAAAGTATGTGACACCTATTTAAAGAATTTTCCTCAATTTTTGATTGTCATAAAAAATATATTACGCAGGGTAAAATGTCTAGTACCCATCCACCATGCTAGTTGTTGTTGTTACGTAGGGGGCGGCACCGGAGGGGGTTGGGCGTGTGGCGGAAGGTATGAGAAGGAAGGCAGGGAACACAAGAAGTCAGTCACAGATAAAGGGCTGTCCCACCACCATGCTAGTAGCCATCCACTTTGCACTAGCCATGCTAGTAGCTATCCACTTTGCACTAAAAATCTTCCTGTTTGAAAACTAGCAGTGCTAGAAACTAGAAAGCCGTACATAGGCTTAAATTGTAGGCCAAGTAGTGTTGCACCATCCTTGAAAATGACGAACAAATAAAAAAAATGGTTTTTACATTTTTTCACTAAAACCATGGAAAAAATATGGAAACAACCACCAATTGTTTCTTCTTTTTGAAACAAAAATGTCATAATATCTCAAGTTAGCTACCTATTATGTTGGCATATTTTCTTTGAAGAGGCCCACCTGTGGATCTTTTTATATCCTAAAACTCTAGTGAAATGGAGACAATGCTGGAAATGTGTTTATCCATTATTGTGCTCTATGCTTGCATGTTAGCTAAACACATTTGTTTCTCATAAGAGTACTTGTATTAATGCTAGAACTGTGTGTTG
Organism: Parhyale hawaiensis; assembly: GCA_001587735.2. NCBI lineage: Eukaryota > Metazoa > Arthropoda > Malacostraca > Amphipoda > Hyalidae > Parhyale > Parhyale hawaiensis. The sequence goes on along the minus strand of LQNS02007215.1, from coordinate 30,400,857 downwards.
TCAGTGTATATTAAGAGGTAAAAGAAAAGTTTCTCTGCTGTGATGAATCTACAGCAAATCCTTTTATTTCAGCGTGAGCCTGTCGTCAGCAGTGTCAACAATACTGATCACCAACAGCCCCTTCCTCCCAATTCTACTGTAACAAATGTAAGTATTGCATGTGAAATCAAAAGTATAAAATGAAAGTTATGAAACGGTATCTTGTCTTCTGTGTAGCATGATAACAAATGCAGGGAGTGAGAAGGTTTGACTCATTTTTAGATTAGTTGATTGAGCAGATTGCCTTTCTACTGTGCAAGATTTGTTGTGCATTCTCAAAATTGTATCAAGTCTTCAGTAATACCTGTGTTTCTTTGTTATTGTTTCATACTCTATTACCTACCTAAGACTTAGAACTAATTCTTGTATGGTTCTATAATATCATAAAAATGGATGCATTTTCACCTTTTCATCTTCTATTACCATAGTATTTGTTTTTAAAATTGTGTCAACATGCCAAGTATTGCCATTCTTTTGTCTTTTTTCTCCAAGACTTATTATTCATTCATGCGGGGTGTTAATTTTCTTGAATAGCCAAGTAAGTGAGTGAGAAGCAACCTATTATCTCTACCTTGCTATCAACCTGACAGCCCATTGATTTCTCCCTGCTGATGGATACTGTATATGGAAGTATAGCTACTTTTATATTCTCTTTCATGAGTGACTTCGTTGTTGCATGCAACCATTAGGGTAATAGCATGATTGCTCAAGCGATTTTAACTTTGACAGAAACAACCCTTGGTTGGAAGAGTGTAGTGCTACTGTATTTGTTTCTTTCTTAATAACATGTGTGAGGCTTATGCTTTGGAAAGTTTGTTGTTTAATGACTGGGACAGGTGTGAATAGTGCACATTGCTTGGTATAGTGAATAGCTTGTTACCCATATATTGTTTCTTAGTAGAATATAGCTAGAAGCTATATATCTTGCCGATTTTGAGAAGTTTGTGTTTTAATGACTTGTATGGAAAATATGAGTAGCTACTGTAGTGCATTTATATTACTAATTCCATAGCCAATTCACATTAGGTGGAGACCAGAATGGATGGATATTTTGAGTGATATTCTTGTTATTCTTATTGAATGTGAATGGCTAGTTCTTCGGCCGCTAGCTATAAACTTTAATGAAAGATTTAGAACATTTGAGAAATGTGTGCACTACTCGAATTTTTTCCAAACAATTGCATCATCAGTTTCTCAGTTGTTGTCAAGTGTTGTGTAAGAGTTAAATGGGAAATTTGTTGAGAGTATATGAACTAGAGAGGCAGAGTTGGTTGGTCCAAGGTCTGACACCAGCTCAAGTGCAAATGTTGTTGAATTGCAAGTTCTATCTAAGGCAACAAAAATTTCAAACCTCCTCACAGTAATCTAATTTTTATTCAACTCCAATGCCTTGTACAAGCAGCTGTATCAGACTCCAACTCTTTGCTATGAAAAATCTTAATCTAACTTAACATTGCAGTTTAAGACTGTCTTTGATGCTGGACCTAATTTTTATTGGATATTAATGTGCTAGCTTTCAATTACAGGGGTGGGTTGGTGAAAATATTTAGAAAAATGTACGCAAAATTTAAAGATTTTCTCCATGTTTCTAAAATTATGATTTTGCTCATTGTTAAGTTTGAAAAAAAAAAAGTTTGCAAATAAAACTACAAGCATTCTAAGTAACTAAAACACAACGTTTCAGCCATATCCTGTGGGGCCATCGTCAGGTATTTTGTCTTAAATAGAGTAAAGCACTAGTATAAGCAAAGTAGGCTACAAGGTTACACACTACCTGCACTTCTTGAGGCGCTGTCCACCAGACCTCTCTGCCAGTCATGTACTGACCAGTAATTGAAGTAAAGGTTGCAGTCGTAATAATTGTTGTGAGGTGATTGTAATGATTGTGGTAAACGAGGTGATTATAATGACTGTAGTAAACGAGGTGATTGTAATGATTGTAGCAAACGAGGTAATTGTAGTAAACAAGGTGGTTGTAATAATTGTAGTAAGGGTTTGGCTGTACTACAGTAATTGTAAAAGAAAGTGTATCACAATATGGATTCAAGTATTACTTTTTCAGATATTAACAACATTATTTCAATAAGTCTGCAAATTATCTCAATAGGCCTTATATCTGAAAAAGAAAGTAATAGAATTTCTGGAAAGCTTGGTATGAACCCTATGTGGCAAAATACTCTCTAGCTTAATATTGGTAGGTATATGTGTATTTTGTTGAAAAAACAGCCATTTAACTAAATTGTTGGTGGCATTAAGTGAAAATTGCGTTAAGGATTCATAAAAACTTGACCACAAGTTGGAGTTGGAGAAACTGGGGGCTTTGACAGTCCTCTAGTCAGACTGGCAACATCAAACTCCACCACCCTGTTTGTGGTAATTGTTAGTACTACCATTTGCAGACTTTTTGAAATAATCGTGTCAGTAGCTGAAAAGTATACTTCAATCCATATTGTGTTGGTACAGTTCAAATAATAGCTTAAATAATGGAATCTAAGAGAATTGAGATTGCTGCTTTTCCACATGCATGTCATCAATAGTCGGACATTGTCAAGCGCCTTAATGTCAGTTGAATAACAGTGCTCAGAGTTGCAAGCCCTCTGAGAATGGGTGAAACCCCAAAGAATTGACTTCACACAGGCAGACCTTGAGTTGTGAGGACAAAGACCATTAGAAAATATTTGAAAAATTATCAAATACTCAGAATGACTCGTCTTGCAAGGAAAAAGAAGATCTCTGGGGCTGTTGAGATTGAAAGGGGGGCGGGGGAGAGATTGCGACGAGTAAAGAGGGCTTTGTTTACTCCTGCCACGAAACAAGAGCATCCGGAGCATTGTAGTTGGCTTCTTAGCAACCTGGAAAATCATGGGAATTCGGTGGTCATTTTTTTGGATGAGAAGGCATTCATGGTCGACCCTGTTGTAAACACACAGAATGATTGCGTTGTTTGCTTCAGTCAGGATATCTCCCAGTTGTGAAGCGTGTCTGTAACCAAACACCCGGCCTATGTGATGATTAGAGTTGTGGCGTTTAGTAGAGAAAAGAGGCCTCCAGTGTAGTTCCCACATGGCTAACAGGCTGACTGCTGCCAACTTCACTGATGTTCTTGCCACAAAAGTCCTGCTATAGGCAAGGAAAACAATTAGAAATGCTTACTTTCCCGTAAGCCAGTGCATCTGCTGATTCTGCCCACGCCGCATAAATCATTTACGAGTGGCTGTGGTGAATCATGAATTTTTATTTGGAAAGATTTCTGGCCGCCACAGTCGCCTGACGTAAACCCTCTTGACTGTGACGTTTGGAATTTTGAACACACTTCGAGCGTAAGGCTTGCAAAGTTCGTCACAGTGGCGTAGAAGAGTTGAAGTTGTCCCTTAATTGCACATGGATCTCCATGAGCAAAGATCGCATCCACAAAGTGTGCAGCAGTTTCTGACCATGTGTGAGCTGTGTCATTGGTGCTGAAGGAGGTCACATTTAATGGAAGTGTTGACAGTCCTATTATATGTATTAAAAGTGACATTTGTTTTCTTACTCTTTTAATCGAATTTTTATGAAACTATGAAATGATGGTTTAAACTGCAGCTGAACTTTTGTAAAACCTGATATGCAATAATATTTGGCATCATTAGTAGCTACTATTTGGGACATTATATTTTCATGTAGGCCAAATTGTAGTTTATTAATACCTTACTGTAATCATCCCGACAAACTGCTTATGCATGCAGAGTGCTGAATGCCAAAAATAGATGAACACCTCAGCTCAAGTTCAAGGAAATGCACTTGTGACAAGCCAAGGTTGCTGCCACACACTTTTTCTACTTGTAGCGAACTTGACACCATGTAATAAAACTTACATAGAGCGTAGGCCTAGAGGCTTGTACTGCCATTCCAGTCTGATACTTCACAAGTGTTTACCAGAATACTCACCTTTGTGACCACCTGTGGCCAGAGCAACCCGAAGATGGGGAGCATTGTGGCCAAGGAGGCAAGTACAGTACAGCCCGGCATGCAAGCACCAAGAAACACTCCAAGCAGCCCAAAAAAGAACCCTGCTGGAGGTACGGTACGCAGTAGATTAGCAACAAATAAAAAAAGACCACAAATTCACCTATGCACCATGAAAATCCAATCTACACCAAAGCAGGGAGGCTAACACAGACATGCAGCCCCAAGAAAGCACCACTACAACAGAGAGCAGAAACATGATCAGCGACTCCCCATCACAGTGGCAGCCCCATCCAGAATAACCCACAATCTCGCCATCCACCAACCTCACCACAAAGAGACCATCCACCCAAAGTAGCAGGTCATCCAATGCCTCAAGCAGGGCCGACCATAAGCATAAGGCTTCACCACTTGCCACCGCCGCAACTCTACATAAGCAACAAACTTGAACATGAACTAGACACTTAACACACCCAAACACAGGCTGACTCAGATGATGAGGCCGCCCTCTCTTGAAGGCCACCAAAAAACTGAATGATCCAACGTCTTTTTGTAAAGCATTCCACTGCCCTGCATACCTGAGGGAAATAATCTCCAACCTATATCCATACTGAAATATGAACGGATCATCTTCAAAGAGTGTCTCCAAGTTGACCCATTACCCATCCTCAAGAACAGCGCAGACATATCTGTGGTACCACCATTACCTCGGAGGACTTTCCAATATTTAATAAGGTCTTATGCAGCATCCTGCCCATAACTGAAGACTGAATAACAGTTCAACTTCCTCAGTCTACCACCATAGCTCAGTTCACGAAGGTCTCCCACACACTTAGTCTATCTTTGGTAGACAGTCTCTCTCTAGCAAATTCAGATCCCCAACATAGCCAGTGTTCCAAATGACCAAGCAGTTATCCAAAATGGGCCTGGCATAGGCAACATGAAATGCTACCATAAAGTCAGGGCTACTGCAAGCAGTCAAAACCCAACAAGTTGCTAACAACTGCAAAAGCTTTTCCAATTTTCTGCTTGATGTGCCTGCAAAACTTCAGATTACCATCAGTAGCGGCAGAATTTCATTGGATTGTAGAGTGATTACTCTGTTTCGTTAAAAAAAAAAATTTCTGGTCACTNCAACAAGTTGCTAGCAACTGCAAAAGCTTTTCCAATTTTCTGCTTGATGTGCCTGCAAAACTTCAGATTACCATCAGTAGCGGCAGAATTTCATTGGATTGTAGAGTGATTACTCTGTTTCGTTAAAAAAAAAAAAAATTTCTGGTCACTTGTCAGGCCGCTAGGAGGGATTTTCTGCCCCTCTAGTGTTCTGTCCGGCTGCGTAGCGGCCGCCGAGTGGCGTAGCAAGGTGTCGTCCAAGTCTGCTAACCGGCATATTAATGGGGGCATAAACTGGCCCTTTTTACCATGCCCACACCATCAGGCTGCGACGGCCAGGTGGGAGGCAGCTACGGTGTAGAGTTCGCTATAGGTGGTAAAATGGGCGTGTTTCGGCGCCCTTGGCTTATCAGAAGCCTATTTTTCCAACATCCACTCACTTGACACCATGTAAGACTATTAATTCGAGGCCCGAACTGATACAAAAGGGATGAGGGCGCGACTGGATATCAGACTGTAAAGGAAGACATTAAGGTGCAGTTGCTATTATAGTTCTAGTCTTATGGTTTATGAAGAGCCTAAATATTTGAAGCCTACATGTTTACCGGCCTCTTGGTAAAATAAGAAAGGGGAGTTGCGGCCAGTGATTGGTATGGTACTATAGAACTGCATTGGGCGGAACGTTGTAGTCTCCATGTAGGGTAGCAGGGGCAGTGCTCTAGAGAAGAAACGCCGACCCCCAACTTATAATGGTCTAGGGCAGGAAAAGGAGGATATCAGCCAGCTGGCATGGTTACCCATGTCACCAAAATGTAGACGACGGTTAGAAGATGTCTAGCATTAGCTAGTGCATAAGGCATTCTCCCACAGGAGTAACCGTGCATTTGTTTAAAAGGCTTCGGATATGTTATGTAGGCTAGGAAGGGATGTTGTGGCCGACAGTTTCACTCAATCCTACTTTCTCTTCAGAGACTTAGCTATGAGATATGTTTAATGATGAATATAAGAACAAACAAAAGAGGGTAAAAGCATGGACGGAATTTGGAGAACAAATGTCACTGCCAACTGAACCGCAAAACGAGTGGCGTCCTTTACGACGATCGTCGTAAAAGACGCTATTGAAAAAACGCTCCGTGTGGAGGCAGCCTAAGAGCTAACCTCTTCAGCAGGAACTGCCATCAGTTGCACCATCTCCTGTTGAAAAGGCACTCAGGACAGATCTTGGTGAGTGACGCGCATTTATATTCTGACGTAGATAGGGCTCGTTAGAATATACGCCTGAAGGCGAGAAGACTGCGCTACTGGCGGCTTGTTTGGGAAGTTTTGCGCGGCTCTAATACAACAGCGTTTTCAGTTTCTTAACGCTGATTTGTTTTCAGTTTCTTAACGCTGATTTAGTAGTTGAAACTCGTTCTGTTCACTATGGTGTGGCACTTCTGAACCCTACGTTACGAAACCCTTACATGCAGTTGCAACCTACGTACTTAAATTGAAAAATTTTACCGTCTGGACGTCGCTTAGCAGGAAACAAACAACATAATGTTACGTTCTTTGCTTCCTGGGGCTTATAAAATCAAGTGGTAGACTAGTACTTTTACTAGACGGCCCAAAGCCTGTTACCCGTTGTGTCAACATCATCACCCATGTTCTTCGCCGTCGTAAAAACAGCTGTTATTAAGCTGGCCATAGACCTCGCATTATTTGACTCTCCTCTCTTGTGGCGAATGCCCGTAAGTGGTCACCATCAAAAACTTCTTTGCTTCTCAAGAAATATTCAGCACTCAGCATGTAAGCACAGGGAAACACCTATGAGTTACGTAATCCACTTGCATTTCCCGTATCACTTTTGAATTTAATGTGCACGTTCATGCAGCAGAATTCAGCTTCATCTTCCATATCACGGATATATCGAGGGCTTAGAGCCAAAAGTGGCTATGTCCATTTTTGGTGAAATCGGGTTCCCCTCACCAAAAGGGTGCCCGCGAGGCATATTTGTAGTGTCACGGGTGTCTATGCCATATCTCTTCATTAAGAAGAGAATTTGGCATGAAAATATATGGCATAGACACCTGTGACACTAAAAATATGCCTCACGGGCACCCACTTTGTGAATGGAACCCGATTTTGCCAGAAATAGACATAGCAACTTCTGGCTCTAAGCCCTTGATATACAGTAATCTTTCGCTATTCGCGAGGGTTACGTTCCATCAAAGGGTCGCAATTAGTGAATCCGCGAATACTTGAAACTTGGGAAATAAATAGGTTACGTTCCTTGAAAGTTGTTGACTGCTTCCGGCCTGATGTTTTTCCAACACAAACTGTTCTTACCTGCGTGTGAGTAGAAGTGCGTGATGTGTGTATAGAAGGGCGTGAAGTGTGTATAGCAGTGCGTGATTTGTGCTTGTAGAAGTTCGTGATGTGTGTAGAAGTGCGTGATGTGTGTGTAGAAGTGCATGATGCGTGTGTGTACAGGTGCGCGATTGTGTGTAGAAGTGCCTGATGAGAAGGTGTGTGGGAGGGAGGGAGGGAATGAGCTGTCACAGAGACGACTTCCCATCGCCCAGGTTCGCAAGTTGGGTAAAGGTTCATCTCCCCGGCGTAATTTTCGGGCCAAGGTTCGTAAGTCGGATAAAGGTTCGTATCTTGGGTGTAATTTTCGGACTAAGAAAGTTCCTAAGTCGAGAAGCTCGTTGGTCGGGATTTTTGTAATTCGGGGTTCTACTGTAATTACTTTATAGGACCGCGAATAACCGAAGGCGTCCCGCGAATAACGGCGGACTGTCGGACTTCAGGGTGTCGCGAATAACCGAAACAGTGAAAAACGAACCCGCGAATATCGAGGGTTTACTGTACAATCTAATTAAAGCTTCAGCGCTTGCTCAAAATTTTTTCCTATCATTAAGTGAAGAAGAAGTGAGCACAATTGTTTCGTGCACTCGACGTCTATCAAGGTTACAGCGCTCCATAAATACCGGCCTCAACCTGACTCCTGAACGATGTCGCAGATTGTACGGTAGATTCTAAAACTTTCCTCAATTTCTTTCCATATTAAGGCCGGGGCACCACAGAGCGCAACAAGCGACGCAATGCGAATCTTATGAGAGTCGTGTTGCAGCAATGCACGGGTGTCGCGAGGCATCGCAGTTGCGGCGCTGGGGACAGCAGACTGCTGTATCCTCCGTTATAATTTATCGTGCAACAATTTTGTCGCGTTGCACCGTGCACGTCGCTCGTCTCTCCGGTGTGGCGGCGGCCTGAATAAATAGCCGAAGTCCAAAATAGGAGGGGGTGGACGGATACTAGCATGGACTGGACGGATAGCTACCTCGTCAGGCCGCGCTAATTCCGTCCACTTTCTAAAATGACTCCAGAAAAAATAATTATGGGAAAATATTCAAAATGAGCATAGCATAATGACGTTCCATCGCTTAACTACCAATACTAATTCACAACTTATTTTGTCTTTACATCCGTGCAGCAGAATGGCTCGGCCGTACTACAAACATCACCTCAGTCTGGTAGCCATTTTGTGTTGGTGGAGCAGGGCAGTGTGCCACCTGTACAGCAGCACCATGCTCCTCTCTCCCAGCCTCAGTATGTCAACATTGCACAGAGTGCAGGCTCTGATGTTGATGGTAAGTTACTTTTGAGTTACGTTCTATTCATCCTATGTTAGATGCTATTCTTACAGCAGAGGCCGCTCCGTGGCAACCACCCATCCCTGCGTGGTTCCACGGTTGGTACCCTAGCAAGAGTAGAAACTGCTTAACTTGGCAGAGGTTGGGGTGAGATTTAGCCCGACGATGCACTATTAATTGGCTTAAGCAAATAAGCTATAGCTCTTTAGGAGAGAGGGGGGAGGAGGAGGGAAGTATAAAGTAGCAGCCTTTGACCCTTCAGGAAGCATAGCAAGAGACATTAGGTACCTAGGCCATCGCACTACGTTAGATAGCTTCTGCCCATGGTATCTAGTGCTCCGCCTATGGCAAGTTCTTTCTCGGGGGACTCCGTATATTTGGGTGGGCCCTTTCCCTGCCACAATGTATTTGGGCGGCCTCACGCAACCAAGGGTCCCCAGTGCATTTCCCACTGGAGATGTTGCAGCTTGCCACAGTTCCTGCTGACTAGGTTAGTTTTGTAAAGTTAGGTAGGCTCTCAATACTTCTGTTCCGCGAGGTGGGCCGCTGATCGAGGTGGCCGACCCCTTCTTGCTGGTCTTCTGCTTTCTTGTTTTTTGTTTCCTTCCCCAGTGCGGCATAGGTGAGTGAAAGCGTTCAGCCGCGCTCGGAGGTTGGAGATGCACAGTCAGTCAGTCCTGTCAGTAATGCACTGACCACTCTGAGACCTCCCGGCAGAAAAGCCGAGACAAAATCATTGATAATTTAACACGAGACATACCTTGCGTCCTAGTGGCGCACGAGCCTGTATTAATCCACAGGAATAGTTCAGCGCAATATAGACATGTGGCCCAGATATTCTTGTAAAACTACTACTAAAGTCTTTGCGTCACCTGTCATTTTGTAGTTTCTCGCATTTTGCTTGTTCCCATCTTATTATTGTTAGTTCACTTATCCTTTTTTCCTTCGACTTTCCATACCCCTGTGCAATGGATCTAATGTGGGACAAGGGCTCCGCATTTCTCTTGACCTTCCTGCTTTGGAGTACGCTGTACACTGTAGGTAGTAAAGGTGGAAGCTATGAATGCAATAGTAACAATTGTCAATTCTTTATGTGTTGCCAGTTTGCTGTCGGTTATTTACTGGCTCGTGTATCCTGCCTCCCAGTATAATGGATCATGTTACTATTCTCTCGCTTGTGGCGATGGTTCTGTTCTATTAGCTGCTCTGCGCTCTCTCAGCGGCTGCTGCTTGATTTTACTTTTTGAAGTGGCAAAATAGTTGAGTGCTGCCACTTTCATTTGGGCAAAGCACTGCCATCCTCTTACTTGCCAACACTTGTTTTACAAAATTATTTTGTTTCACTAAACTATGGAAATACTTGTAAAACATTCAGTGGGCGAGAAAGTTCTTATCAGTGTAGTTCCTGTGCTTCAAGCATACGAATTATTTAGAAAATTAGTACCTCTAGCTTCCGCAGAATCTGTTGTATCTGATTGTAATGACAGTTCTACCCACTTTGTGAATTGTTGCTTCCTTTGCTATTATGAGTACTACATTTGATCAATTGAATATGTATTCTGAAACAGTCATGCTTCCTTTTGTTTTGTTGTGTAACATTCCACTGTCTTGAAGAATCTCAAAAAAGCCGCCATAGCTACCAGATATTTGTTACTGCAGACTGATTCTGTGTTCAAATGGCAGTTAATTTTCCTACTGAATGTTGAGTGTGCAAGCAAGCAAAATTGCCAGTCTTGCTAACAAGGCAGCGCTGCTAGCAGCAATGAAATTATACTACCGCTGATGTCATATGCATTTACCAATTACTGTCTTTTACTTCTTTTTTTCATTAGGGGTGCTCAAGGTGGGTAATAAGGCTGAATCAGACCATGAAGTTCTATCAACTCCTGGAATTATTTGGTGTCTGTATCAGATTTAAAGAGCTGGGTGCTCATATGCCATTTTTGTCGGCGTCGGCAGTACCTTATGTAAGCAGTGCCGTGGCACGGCTCCTGCCGGTGCACAGTTTAACTGTCCTGAAAATTATTGAAGATCTGTTACTGCTGCTGCATTTTTGTGTTATTGCCAATAATTGCCAATTTTTTATGGTCGCACCTCAATTTCAGTAACAAGATGATTATTTTAGGAATTAAAGCATAATGTACCTATATAGGCGTCATGTTGAAGTCACAGTCACAGCAACTTAATCTGATTAATATGCGGGAGTTGGGCTTAGGCTACTAGCGCCAAAAACAGTTCTGTGTGGCAGTTGACTCAACTCTCATGCACCTTCAGTTTCAACTCTGCAGTTCTTCCGTGCCTAACGTTGAGAAGGCGGAGAGCAATATTACTAGGTAGCTATATGATTATTACTGTAACTTGAATCAGAGTTGTATTTCAAACGGTTCAGACTTGAGTCTGAACTAACCCAAATGCATTACCAGTGGGGCACACAGAAACTTGCATGTACTCGCTATGCTATCTAGTAATGCAGAGTCCGTGCTGTGCAGTGTTCTTAGAAGTCGAGTAGTATAGGAATGCTACGGTACAGTGTTTTTGACTCCTGTTAACTTTTATAGCAGTAGGTGTCGAATTTTCAGTGCCTGTTGAGGGCTAACCTACTGTTTTTCTTTTGCTAAGTTGCGTCTCTGAGGACCCAGAATAGACTTCACATTTAGCTTGTCCATGCCGATCCGTGTGGAGTGAGGCCGAAAGAAGCTAGCACCCGTTAGTTTTGCCTTGGTTATGCTTCGAGATAGCATTCCCCTTGCAACCATAAACTACTTCGTTCTTCATATTCTTGCTGCTGATTGACCTGTTTTCATAGCTTTCTAAATTTCCTCTTCTAACACAGTGTCTTTTATTCACTTTTATTTGGATTGTAGGGAATAGTGCTGGTCGAGATGCTTAAACTTGGGAAGATATAGTCAAGGGGGGAGAAATGTTCACAGTATTGGTATGGAATGAACTAGGATTTTTTTTTTAAGTGCAAGATAGGGAGTTAATTTCTTACCTCTAATGTGGACCTTTCATTTCGTTTTTACTTTTCTATCAATGTCCTCCACAGACGGCGTCCCTCCCCCAAGTCTCCCTCAACGCAACTCAGAAGTTCCTATTCTAAAGAAAGAAGATGGCCCCTTCCAGTTCACCGTGGAACTGGACAAGGAGGACACTAATAAGACACCGTCTTGGCTGGTGAGGCTACTCAGTTGAACGCATTTGTGCAGTACTCTTTACATTACTCATAATAATACTGCAAGCCCTTCATTGATGTGGATAGTTAATGGTTGTTTCCTTTGCTGTTTGACTCAGAGACTGTGTTCTTGTGGAGGGAATTGTATTGCAGCGCTGCAGTTAAAGATACTTGGGATGGGAACATTTTACACCACACTGTACCCTAGGCAGATGCACGGCTGTATTGTGAACAGTATATCTGTGTCTACGTTTCCTTCTATGTCTGTCTGCCTGGGCAGTGGTATGTAACTTGTTATGAACCATGAATCTGTGTCAGTTTCCTTCACTGTCTGTCTGGGTAATGGTGCATATTCTAGTAGTTGTGTCTCTATGCGGACTATTCCTCAGCCATACATCACCTTTGGCCTCTGCCGTCTAGTTTAGATTTGGCCTATTGCAGCATGTTTGTGTCTGGTGCATCTCGTAGCGGGGTATGTGTGGAGTGTGGAGTCTGTAATATAGGAGGTACATTATACTGTGGGCACTCTGTAATATACAGGGTACGTATTCTGCGTAATAAAATATATTGGTATGGCTTAGTATAGCTAAAGGTACTTACCTAACTTTTCATGACTGAACTTGTCAGGTATTTTATCGGGACTATGTCGCTTGAGAGCGAGTGCAGTTGGAGTTGAGTAGCCGTTACTCCTGCAAATTTCACTTGTACTATGGCGTTTTACTTGTGTTTCCGGACAAAAACGTAAGCTCTGGTTCAAAAAGCAAATTGCTACCGTAGAAACTGCTATTACACTCGATCTAAGTACATATTGCCAAGTTAGTGTTTAAGGTTCAATCTTGGTGTCTGAAGTAATGCGTTAGTCTGTGTGTGTGTGTGTGTGTCATGTTGTTTTTGCATGAATGCTGCGAGAAGTTTAATAGTGTTGGCGGAGAGAGTCCCAATGTACCTCTGTGTGAACCAGCTTAGTGATGAGTAATGACACTAGTGTACCCACAGAGCCTGAATCATTCAGAAGATCGATCTGTTTATATATCCTTTAGTTCTTCAAATTAAACGTCACTTTTCATAGTAATATCACTACACGTTATGCCGACATATGTGTGCACTTAGGGGTTAATGGTATAACTTCTTCTCACTTAGTTCTTGCAATGTCCGCCAAAACTACGTATGGTACCTATTGAATTTCGAAGGGACTAGACGTGGCATGATCAGCTGGTTGGTTGGTCCACTGGATGTTTTGGGCTCCGGTACCTATTGTGTTCCTCATGCCTTAACCCTTATGCTGCTCACTGTATTCCTGAATACCGGCCTCAATATGCTTATTTTAAGAACAAGCGCATCGTTTCCCTAAAAATTTAGATATTTTCACGAACAAGTGTGAAAATTTGGCCAACTTATGTTTACGGTAGTTCTGAAGTTTGAATTGTAAGATAAGTTCTGACAAATGAGAGCCTAACCTTGTGGTAGTCAATAACAGGGTAGTGATAGTCAGTATGCTCGCGCTCAGTACTTCCCAAGATCGAGTTGTCGGCCATCTAAGGTATAGATAGATAGTTCTGACATGGTTAAATATTTCTTATTGCATATACTGTATTTTGGTACAGCTACACGTGGTATTTTTAACCGTCTCAAACGGGCATTGTCATAGATATCGAGCTAAAGACTGATCATTTAACTCTGTATCTATATTTACGTCAGCTGAGCGTGCATCACCACTGCTCCTCAACAATAGCAATCAATTGTTGATTGCTATTGTTTTGTTCAAATCTTAAAGAAAGGAAAAAATCGGAATGCAAGTTTTTTGAAGGTATTGAACTGGGGTTGTATCATAAATATAATGCAAATATGCAGTCTACCTATGAGTGAGGGAGTTGGCTTCTGTACGAGTTTATTGTAAAACTAGTAGACCCATTCTTGCTTGAATTTAGCCTCACTGCTCGTAGCACCAACACTTCCTAATTGTGTTGTCACGTTGTGGCCATTGGGCATGAGAAAATTTAGCTAGATGTTATATACCTACATATTTTATGTGGCTGCTGTAATCTCCATAGCATCCAGATGATACCTATGTACCAGCACCCTGAAGTTGTAAATTTTTTATACCAATATGGAGAAAAATGTACAGTTGCCATTTGGGTTTATACTTAATAGTAGAGGACAAGGTTCGCATGTGATTAAAGTAGAGGCACGCTACACCTAGCACGATTTCCCACGAATGAAGCTGTCTGTTTAACAGATTTTTTTACTCTAGAGATGAGGATTATTTAAATTAGAGTTCAGATTTCTAAATGAATTTACAACTCGTGAAAGGCTCGCAATACTAGACGCTTTGCTCAGCACCAAGTTGTCAGAAGCAGTACGTGTTCGACTAACTGACCATGACATTTTACAGATGAGCACCAAGAATAAGCTATACACCAACATCAACAAGGCGGTGCCGTTCCATGTGAAGCTGGAGCACTGGCCGAGGGACGTTCACAGGTACCAGGTTCGTGTGACCGCCGTATTCTCCAGTCATCAGTATGCCAGGGCGCATGTCAAGCGCTGCCCCATCCATGCAAGTCCTCAGCACCAAACCAATATCGGTGAGTTCCTTTTACTGTTGCTCTGCTTGCTCACTGCTTGTCACTTGCTTGTATTTATTACTGTAGCTTCGCTCCATTCCTAAGATGCGTCTTTTTCTGCGTAAGAGCAGCTCTGGACATCGAAATCTTATAATATGAGCCACTGTCTAGTTATGTAGGCATTTTGTGTCTTCTTTCAAGCAAAAATGCTATAACCTAGGTAGTGACTGATTTCTTGCTAAGTTAAATCGGTGAAGAACTTTGTATTATTTGCTAAGTTAAATATACGAATGTGAATTGTAAGATCTGAATATCAGAAACAGAAAACGTTTGAGCTTAAACTCTCTATTTTGTTTGCCAAGACTTCATTCTTATAGCATAGCGTACGTAGGGTATGACTGAGACACGGTTGTATACTTTGCTCTTAAGTATTTTATATCATCTCTTCATAATTGGTAATTGCTATTGTAGAAAATTGGCCTCAAGTGTTGATGATGAGGTGCCCAAAGAAATTATTAGTGGGACTGCTGACAGCTGGTTTCATTAGTACATACATTTAGATAGCCACCTAGTGTGTTTTTCCTCCTACAAAAAGGTATTAGACTAAGTCCAAGTTTAATTTTCTTCAAGTTCTGCTTCAAGAACTAAGGTTAAGGAGTCCAATAAGCTATCAATTTGAAGGAAAAAAAATGCAGAGGGCTGGACTCAGCGATATGACGTATCTTATCTACGCGTGAGTCACTCTTGATGGGTGGTCAATACCAGTAATGTATCTGTATCCTGGATATGCACAATTGACTGGTTCACAAGAACAGTTTTCGGCGCGAAGAACGACTTTCGGCGCGCTGAAGTCTATTTATGAAAATGTCGACAGACTGACTAGTTGCATTTCACACTTGACTGTACATGTGGAGCGGTGTGTTGTTACTATGTGAAACGTTCTCAACTTATTCAAAAGATACCGCAGATTTGCTACGTGAATTGGTTGCAGATGAGAGTGTATTTGTATCAAGTACCTCGCTACATTTTTAATTACACTATTGCTATTGGTACCTGGCACGAAACTCGGTCGTCCTGCCTGCCGACTACCACTTGTATTTTATGACATACCGTATGTACCACTGGCAAATGAAAAATGAAACTGTGCGTTTGTGTATTCCTTTGTCAGTATGTAGTACCATACTCTGTACTCGCTCTCTACTGCTTGAAGTACATGTTATCATACTTATACGGGGCACTGGAGATAGGACGTTATGTTGCATTTTGTTACATTATCGGCACATATCGTGATGTTATTTGTTTGTGAAGCCATTCCATAATGTCGTTTATACCTTCAGACTTTCCATACCCTGATCACGTGGTCCGGTTGGATCACCCAAATGCCTGCTATGAGAAGAACAGTACCGGGAGGTTGTCTGTCGTTGTGCCCTTGGAGCTGCCGCAGACTGGCCACCTTGGCGAAACGATGCCTCTTTTGTTACGCTTCATGTGCCTCTGCTCCTGCTCCGGTGGCATCAACAGGCGGCCTCTGGCTATCATTTTTACTCTCGAGAAATTGACAACGACGTGAGTATGAAGCAGCAGTATGTAGTATTAAGGGAATTGAATAGGAGTAATAAGCGGAGTTTGGCCCGCGTTTTTAATCGTGAAAAGCTAATCTTTTGGTGATATTTGGGTACGAGTGTCGCTAAAAATCGTGCCACAAATTTGTTGCATGACAAAACGTAACATTGGGCAGAGCAATCTACTGTCTGCACCGACGTAACTCAGATCGCGTGACACACTATCGTTCATGGGCTCCATATTTCGCAAAAATCTCAGTGCATCGCTTGTTGTGTCAGTGTGGACCCGACCTTAATTGGCAGCTGATGTGTTCTTCACATGATTACTTGCCTACTTCACATCTTTTTATTTCCATACTCGTCATAATTTTGTTCTATTTCTCAGTGGCTCGCTCCGACAGAACACCTTCTGTCGGTAGCACCAGACCCGCGACAGCGTCCAACTCTGGGGTGTCTAAATGGTAGTTTAGAACCGTTCTGAGGCGTTACCCTCCTTATAGACAGCTTTTGGTGTTCTATCTTTTTTTTTTTTTTTTTTTTTTTTTTTTTTTTTTTTTT
>LQNS02007215.1:30358087-30377303 GCA_001587735.2 Parhyale hawaiensis | reverse complement strand
GTCTTTGTTGCGCCTGATGCTTGTGGCACTGCTGGAGCCGCTGCTGCGTCTGTGGCCTCTGTCTCTGCTAGGGCTATTTCTGTCTGCTGCGCTTGCGGCTTCCGGCTCTGCTGCGGCTGCCTCTGGCTCCGCTGCGCGTGCTGCTTCTGGCCCTGCTGGGGCTGTTCTACCGCCTTGGCGCCTGTTGCTCCCGGGTCTGCGGGGGCTGCTCCTGTTACTTCCGTCTGCGTCGCAGCCCAGGTGGCTGTGCCTCGGAGAGGGGACGTACCGGACGGACATAAACCGGATAGATCTACACAAAAATTGGAAAAGAATACTACGGAGCAAACGCAATCAGTACGACCAAAGTCTTTTACAGCTGGTAATAGCGATAAAGCGCTCCCGCAAAAACGCATTCCTGTAATATATATATATTCAAGTTCTGTGCGTGAGTGAGTTCTAGTTGAGTTCGTCACTGTACTTGGTTGTGAGGTTTAACTTCAATGCCGAGTTATGTTATCAGGCTACAGTGCTAAATGGTGAAGGAACGTCGTAAAGATCTTGTTTATTTACTTCTTATTATACAAGACTTAGAAGATATGATCCAATAATAAGTAGCAAACATGCTACTTGATAGATGCAGACAACAAAGTACAAGGTCTACATCTGAATAAGTGCTACAAGCAGAATACAGTAGACAACGTTGGTACAGCAATGCTAAGTACCGAATAAGCTGACGCTCGATAGCACAAGCGCCTTTAAATATTTATGATTGCCGGCTTCATTTAGAACACCGGTTGCTTTCGCCAAGATCGAGTCGGAAGTCCGCTGTTAAATTATTGTACGTTTATGAGACTAACAAATATCTCCGAAACTTTGGTTACAGGCTTTGACAGACAGCTGTTATTGATATAGGTTCCGACCGGAAGGTCCCAAATAATCTTGGCTGTCACTCAACAAGCAATGCTGGTAAACACGCACATTTTTGTATGGTGTCATAAACGACCTTTTAAGTTCTTATCTGAGAGCTTTTGATCTGTAAGACGGTGGCTACTTTCGCCAGACATGAACTCGCATGATACAAAGAATGCGTCTATAGATTTGAGTGTTAAGGCTAAAACATTGGAATGTTGTGTGTGCAAAACGCATATATAACAATTCCGAGCAGCGATTCATCCCCTACAACAAATTTCGTTGCTACCGTCTAAAATTCCGAAGAAACACCGGGAATTCCGTGGGACGTCCCCGGCCCGCATGGAACGAGCAACGTCACATGTAGCCGGAGCGCGACGAAACTCCGACCGACAGCATCGTTCAAGCGAGCGGCGTACGTCCTCACAGAACCTGGGTGCGGGCGGGGAACGGGCCCCGTTGCTCGCGGGCCGCGGCATGTCCTCCGGACACGACCCGGGGTCCTCGCCGCCCCGTCATCAACAGAATAGTAAATACGATGCAACAATTACAAGAGGATGGAAAGTCAGTGTGTATTTATTGGGTGCCTGGTCATGTTGACGTCACGGGTAATTAGCTCGCCGACGAGGAGTCGAGAGGCAGGTGGCCCTGTCGAATTTGCCCGCGGCAAACCGTTCACTCCCCTGCCAAGACTATTACTCACTAATCAAGCGAAACCTGCGCGAGCTGTGGCAATCTCAGTGGCTAGAGCAAAGAAATAATAAACTACGAACAATCAGAGAAACCGTCCGACAGTGGCACTCGTCAAATAGCGACGATCGCCGAATGGACGTCGTACTGTGCCGCCTACGTATTGGGCACACGAGACTCACTCACGACTATCTGCGGATGACGCGTCTGCAACCCTCCTGTGATGACTGCGTCGTACCTCTCACTGTCTTGCATTTAATGGCCGAGTGTCCCACTTTCTCCGACGAGCGGAGGGAATGCTATTCGGACCTGCATGGTCGGGATGTCAACTCCATTCTCCGAGGAAAGCTTTCTGAGGGACCTCGCTGCCAATTTAATAGAAATGGCCTCAAGACTTTTCTTACCAGATGTAACCTTTATAACAAACTGTGATGAATCAATTACAATGAATGCTATCGTCAACTACGGCTCTGCTCGTTTCTTTGTGAATTACATATACTATATGCATGATTAATAATGATAATGATAATATTCTCCTTACTACATTATAATGTATAAAATGAGACAAATTTTCCGTCCTAGCGGCGCACGAGCCTGTGGCTAAACGTAGGAATAGTTCGGCGCGATATAGGCAGTGTGCCACTGAAGCGCTTGTACAAGTTTCTACTACTACTACTACTTCGAATATGAGGCACTGACTTGATTTGTGAGTCAGTATTGTTGACGTGTAAGGTTTGGGGCCATACGAAATGAGTGTCGTCTGCAAGGCTGCCTTTGTTTCCTTGGATCAACGAATATCTCTGTGCTAGTCGTGCGCATGAGCATGCGGCGACAGGTATCGTCCATGAGTAGCAGGGTAGGTGTGCTAGTGTTGGACTAGCACTTCTCTCTGTGCAATTGCTTGTGAGGCGGGACCTATGCAGTGTATGCTTATGTATATCAACATGTTTGTGACGCTACCGTGGCATGGTGTGGTGTAAGAACCCGCATGGACGAGACTCTAAAACTGGGGGAAAAAAACTCGAGCTGCTTTGTGCATATCCTGTGCCTGTCTGCTGCAAAACTGAGTACAGACCGTTCCTGATATACACTACCTACATCAGTATTGCGATTTGCCAACAGTCGAACAGGTTGGTGCATTTCTTGAATACTCATTTCTCTGCATTTTATGATAGATGATAAAACCTAAAGAGTAACACGGCAAGTGATGAAAATAGTGGTCGTGCCTAGAAGCGGCACCTAACTTCAATGGAAACATTCTTCAATTCAACACCGTGCTGTGGTATTTTCGCCGTTCACGAAGACTAGTAAGGCGTGCTGTGGTTCTAGATTGATTTGATGGGGCATAAGATGTCGAATTATAAATCACTATCTGCCCTCCAATAATTCCAAGTAAAACAGTTACCTGGAACGCAAGACAAGGAACATCTGTGTAAACATCTTTGTATTAACTTCTAGTACAGTGTCGTGGAACAAAGTCAATAACCGTCAGTGTGGCAACAATTTATCTAACTTTGTCGTAACTATTATCGCGCAGATGATATGGTCGGAGCTGCAATGCTGAGTGACGATGTTTACCATCTCCCGGTGCGAGGCAAAAAACTCTACGACTTTCTACGAGAAATGAAATTCATATATTTGAAGATGCATCCCGAATACCAGAGAAATTACCCCGACTGGTTTGAGGACGATATCAAGTAAGCATTCTTTGTCTATTTTGCAGCTACTTTGCTTTTGCTGATATTGTTCAGTTGTAACGGTAGTCTCTTCCTGGCACTGAACGTTATGTTATACTCTCCAACGTGGTATATGCTACTTCACTTGCTTGAACATGGGGAGTGTTTCATGAGCGTGAGGCATTTTTTTTTTTTTTTCGATTTTTTTTTTATGTGTCTACATGGGATTTTGTAGAACCAGTGAACCCCAGCTTCATTCTCCAACATTGTATTTACCTGTTTTTTAAGATACTATTTTCGTACTCCGATTAGGTGTTGGGTGTTTTCTTAAATGGATTATGTTTTCATTTTCTAGCCTTGTAGCGGAACTTTCTTCAGAATGGATGCCTCTCAGTTACTGTTTTCCTACTTTGTGTTTGGGCACTTCTAGACTGGACGAATGTTTTCACTTTTTTCTCCAAATTGGTGTTTGGATATACTGGAGCGGGCCATAAAACCTATCTATTCTCAGACTTGGTTTTACTGCTTTGGAGTAGCTTTATAAATCAGCAGTTATTCTAAAGGACCAAAGACGTATCTTTGAGTCGGCTTTTCCTTTCATCGTTTTTGCCTACTAATTATAATTTCAGGTCTCTTTCTTTCTATGCCCATTCCTTACTGAATAGATTTCGCAATAATGTGGATATTTTGCAGCGTTTTTTTTCTCTTATAACAACGCCGCATAGCAGACTATCAGCAATTGTGGTGCTTCTAACTAATAGCTACTCAATATATTCTTATATTGCTCGTTGTTAAAATTAATGGTTTTCTTATTGCTATGTTATATTGCTACACATATCCTTCTTCTAATTAACTTGCTTTTCAGAACTGACTATCAACCTGATGAGGAACAGCTAAAATTTGAAGATGAGGCATTACAAGCTACGCGTGACATTGCGTTAGCGGAAGAGAGACAAGAAATGTTACAGCAACAGCAGCAGCAGCAGCAACAACAACAGCAATCTCAGCAGCAGCAGCTTGTGTACAGCGATTCTTTACCTTTCGCTCGATATTCTTCTCCTGTGAATGCGAGAATTGTGAACGGCCACGCTCGCCTCGGCAACATCATCATCAACAACAGCAACAGCAGCAGTGGAGCTCCTGTTGCTAGAATCAATGCCGTGAGTGCCAGTTCCGATAACAGTGGCCCGAGAGTGGTGACTTACTCCAACGCCAACAACAGGCAGGATTATGAAGTTATGGAGACAGACTATGCTTCTGACGGTGCGGAGCAGAGCCCCAGCTACAGCCGCCACTCTAGCGTGAGCTTGGTAGGCAGTTCACAGTCGGTGGTGTGCAGCAACAGCGGTGGTAGCGGCGGTGGTGGTGGCTACAACCCTGTCACCACCGTCCGGGCACAGATTGTCCCCCAACACACCCAGATCCAGTCGGTAACTGTGGTGCCGCAGGATCAGGTGCAGTCTAGGGATATGAACTCCGTGGCCGGGTCTGCTACGCTGCAGATTGCTGCCGACAACATGTCCAATTCTGCAGGTGTTACTAACATCGTTGGTCACCCTCAGATTGTTGGGTCTATGAAAAGTGTACCAAGGACGGCTCTCTCCGGCAGCATTGTACAGAACGGGACGAGCAACCAACCTGTCCTCTTAATTTATAATCCGTCTGGTGCTGACGATCAGCTCGTGCAGACCTTGAATGCCAGAAAAATCCTCTTGCCCAAGGTCGATGGAGCTGTTGGAGGTGCACCTCAAAATGCTACTTTCGTCAAAACGAATACTGGGGGTGTCGTTAATTTGGCACTGCAACAGAACTCCAATAGTGGTGGCGTGGAGAATGTCCCCAATAGCACGAGTGCTTCGGCTACTCACGGAGAAGCAATGGAGGAGACCAGCCCGCCTCCCAATGCCTCAGGAAAACAAGGATCAGAAAGTGTCCCTACCAGTGTGTCCCTCGCTGTTCTCAAACGACCGCACTCTTCCGACCCGGAAGATCAAACTCAGCAGTCGGGCCCAGGGAACTCCAAACAGTTTCGGCACATCCCAATATCAGCTGTGGCTCAGGCGCCGGGCCGAGACCAGCGCAAGAACCTTTGCGTGGCCAAGAAAATGCCGCTCTTGAAGCCCATAGCTGGTAAGCTCGTGGCACAGGGATCAAATCACACTCCAGGCACTATTAATGTAACGTTACCTGTCAGTTCTCAGCAGCAGCAACATCCTGTTGGGTCAATGATCCTTACCAGCCAGTCTAGCGGTGGTAGTCAGGTCTTCCTGGCTCGAAATTCACCAGCCCACATCATTTTACCCGTGTCTTCACAAGCAATGGATGGAAAGACAATAGCCTCGGCCTTCCCGAACATGTCTGTTGTGAAGAGAGAGCCTCATGATGACGACAACAAAAAGGACGGCGGATCATACAATACTCACAGCAACGTGAGGAGTAGTCAAGCAAACAACTCGGGCCATATGGGCGGCGAGACCGCTAGCCATTACTCAAGCAACACACGACTTGCTGGGCCTGGTCATGGCGGTCACGACACTGGCGGCGTTAAAGGTTCCAGCACCAGCACGTGCAGTTCCAATGATGGGCTGTCAGCCATGAACGGTCAGCCAGACAGTGCCGAGCTGCTGGCTGCTCAGGTTCTGGCCAGCAGTCTCGGGTCGCGTCAGTTTGTGGGCCCTGGGACTACGGTGTCCTCGGGCAACAGCAGCTGATCTGTTGAGGTGTAAGACTAATTTACCGCCTTCTGCTCGGCTGCCGACTTGGAAGTCATCAGTTTGTGGTCCCTGAGGCGACTGCATGTCGGCAGCAGCTGTTGGTTTGGCGTGAGGTGGATTACAGCATTTCGGTTTATACTCGTTATTGAGTTTTACTGATGTCAGTGATTAGTTTCGGCGTGTTTATTGCCATTCACCTTGATTTAATTTTGACAGATTGCTGTGTTTTTCGGCTTTGACTTATTTCACGTGCCTCAAGATCTTTTTTCATTTTATTTTTTAAATTATACATTCTTACTCAACTTCGGCTTGACAGACAGTAAATGATATTTTTTTCTAATTTTTGTAGTATTTATTTTTAATAGCTTTGCTCATTCCAGTGCAGTACCTACTTGAAACTTCAAATAGTTTTTGTTACTGAATAAGTATTTCTTTGCAGCTAGCCCAACAACTAGTTTCAGTTGGAACTTGCACTTGTTTTCAGTATGATTTCAGGTCCTACTCCATGCTCCGTGTGCGTTGATCCTGTGTGGTGGAAACACCTTCGTGCATGGGTTCCCCGTTCTTGGCATACTATATGTCCCATGCTCTTTCCTCGGTGATATCGTTCTGCTCGGAAGCGGAGGCTTAAACTTCCTAACTATAAATAATGCACCGTCTGTCGAGTTATTCTCGAGGAATTTGATGTTTTCGGCCAGGATGTCGTTCAATTCAATTCAAACCGAACGTTTAGAATCGAGGCAGTCTGTCAGGAGCTGCTCAACGACTTGTGCTGTACTTAACTCTGTCTGGTCGAGGAAGTTCGGCGATCGTCTACAGCCTGTGTGATAAACAAAGCTCGTGGTGTTTATTTGATGTGCAAGTTGGAACCGTCACATCTCTTGCCTTATTACTCAGCACTGCAGCGCAGGTGCGCATAACTTCAGTGGAAATTAAAACTTCTGGGCACGAAACGCAGCCCATTGCATGTACAGCATTACTTGCACTCTACCGTATCTAGAGGCCATCAGAGTCTCCTTCATTGCGCACCATGTACTGCGCAGAGACACACATGCTGGCAAGTTGCCCACCGGTCCTTCATCATTGAATGCCATCAGTTGTGTGCTATGCTGCTGTGAGCTGTGTTGCAGTACTCGGTAGTGGAACCAGGCCTTTGAATGAATTTGAGATCCAGGATACGTTATTCATGCTAACTTTTCACGGTGGTTATTTTTCTGGATGAACTTGAGGTACATAATCTCAACAAATTTGCTGTGGAAGTTATTGTACCGAGCAGCTTCAGATTGATGTTGTTGGTATATAGCGTTATATTAGTTTCGAGTGTGTGCATCTCGTCTGTTAGGACTTGACCGTGTGGAAATTTTCGTGTTCGAGAAGACAATTCAGTTTTGATATATGCAGTCTTGCACTACCTATGGAAGCAATACGAAGGAAACTACCGTCCCATTCCCTAAATATGAAGTGCTGTGATGTCCTCAGGTGTTTTTCTTTACTTGATTCTTTCGAGTACTTACCACTCCACATCATGATGTATTATGTACACTTTTCTAAGAGTATACGTGGAACAGCTTTGAGTGGTGAAGGCAGAAACTTATGTTCACTACCAATACGTGTTCTGGAAAATTCCTGTTTAGTACTCTAGTACTAGCTACTCCTACCGAACTTCTTGACTATTGAATCAAGATGAAGATTTCTGAAGCTCTTACGTTACCAGTGTTCAGTGACGAAAAAGTGCGTAGCCTAAGTTGTGTACTTTCGATAAAAAAAATATAATAAAGTGTGACTTTATTGCGCTAATTTAGCTTTGCTCTTTTTTACAAACTTGCTAGATTAAACGATGTGTCTAAGGAATTCCTCCATGCGTTCCCCGAGGGAGATCTCGCCACTATCCAGTGCGTGAGACCATAGAAACTACGTGTCACGGACGTGGAAATTCATGCGTCCATCAGTGCACACATTTTGTTTTGGCACCTCTGGGCGAAGAGAACATTATTGGTTAGGCTGGGAGTACATTTTCTGCCCAGCCAATGTAAATAAACTTGAGACACTTGAAACGGCATGGCTTTACTAACATCTAAGTTTTTTTTTTTTTCATATCATAGACGGCATGACTTTGAACTCTTCGACTATTTCATCTCGGAATATATCATTCTTTTCCCTTCGTTTGCTTCGTATAAAGCACCGTTGTAATGCCAAGGAAACCTTTAGTGCAAAAATATAATGATAGTAACCACTAGAGCTGCGGTCCAATAGCGCAGACCGCCGTTAACAGCGCCATGCTAGTATAGTGCTGTGCAGATAGACAAACGAATTAGCCGACGGATCATTACGAAAACTTAATCATTAGTTCTCTCGACATTCGCAACAGAATCTGTAAATTTCATGAAGATCCATAACTTTTCCGAGTTATGTTGCTAACAGACAAACTCCCGCAATAGTATAACCTCTTTAGGGAGGTACAGTAAATAGGTAATAACAAATTATAATTGTTGTTAGGTATGTTAGAGAATTTAAACCTCCGTTTTCTTGCTGTGTTCATATGTTAAGCCTGTGGCTACACCCTCGTGCATGGGTTCGTCGTTCATCGAGGCATGCTCTTATGTCCCTTTTGTAACCATAACCATGTAGCTGAGACAAAGACATCCTCTGGGGCGCCACTCCCCATACTAAAAGATTGGCCAGTCTACAGTAACTAACATAACCCTGTGGTCTGTGCCCATTCTATCTCCCTTGGGAAGAAAATCGCTGGACAGCAACATTGCTTTAGATAATCACTGATGTGGTCTCCTGATTTTTTTTGCGAAGCGGAGAACTCGCGCCCGAGGGAATGTATCCATCGTGCGGTGAATTTTCGTGCTTTGATCCTCGACGTGCAGCACACCCCCTTGCTTTTCCTTCATTGCAGTGCATTGCATAATTGATTCTCTTGACGTACGGCGCTTGTTGTAGCTATTTAGAACAATATTTTCTCGATGTTCCTTATGAACATTACCCTCAGTAAGACAGTTTGGCTGTCCCTGACCCTGGCAGAATGTTTATGGGGCTCGCAAACCCTGGCGTTAATTTACTCGGTGTCTTACCAGTAACCATTGGGGTTGTTGCATCTGGCCGTAGTCCCTGCTGTTATCATTAGTTTGTGAAGTTAGGTAGGACTTCGATGCTTTCCCTTCTACTTCGCAAGGTGGGTTGCAGTGGTCAAAACTGGTCTACCCCACGTGCCTCCGTTCTGCTTCCGCCTGAAGTACCGCGGATGAGACACCACACGAGTGTATCTTCTGTTTTCCCTCCGTCTCTCCCAGATGCTTTGCAACTTATTTCCCGACCAGCAACTGCTCACTGGCTGTGGAACTTGTTCACCGTCCAATTTTGATACCTTCCAGCAGAAATGCTGAGCTCAAATATTTGACCGATGCAGTCCAGAAAACCTGTTCATCACCAACAAACAAATAAACTCGTGCGTTCTTCATGGATAGCGGATGTTGCCACTTCCTCTATTGATGCCACTGCTACTATTGTTGCTCTGTTTCAGCCCTGGGCACTGTAGCATATGGTGCTTTTTGTACGGTAGAGAGTTGACCTTGCCACCGGCTCAATCTTGTCTGGTAGTAATAACAATTATATAGAACTCGTGGAAATCTCATGTGTATTTCTACTTGAATGGGTTATGTGACTGACTATATGGTAATAGAGCATTTGTTCGAATGGATGATTTCGTTGTATGGTGGTAGTGTGCCTATTTTGCAGGAACGAAGTGATAGTATGGCAAGAGCAGCGTATTTGCTTTAATGAATGATTCGGTTGTATTCCGTCGGACAATGGCACACGTCAAATAGCGACGGCCGCCCAATGGACGTCGTACTGTGCCACCTACGTATTGGGCACACGAGACTTACTCATGACTATTTGCGGATGGGACTCCCGCAACCCTATTGCGACGATTGCCTCGTACCCCTCAGCGTCTTGCATTTGATGGCCGAGTGCCCTACCTTCTCCAACGAGCGGAGGGACTGCTATCCGGACCTTTATGGACAGGATACTGATTCCATAGTCCGGGGAATGCTGGCTGAGGGACCTCGTGGCCAATTGAACAGAAATGCTCTCAAGACTTTCCTTTTTAGATTTGACTTTTATAATAATCTGTGACAAGGTTGGCTGGTTTAATCCAAATGGTCTAAACAAAAAAAAAAAAAAAGAAAATAAAAACATGGTTTAAACCAACCAGAAAAACCATGGTTATTTTTGTTTATTTCGTTTTTATTCGATTTGTTTGGTTTTTATTTCTAAATATTGGAAAGTAAACAGTTTTGCTTCTAGAAATTATTAAATTTTATGTACAAAACTGAAAGAATGAGTTAATGTGTTTCTATTTAGGAATCCGCTTGACTGTTACGACAGTTAGGGTCAACTATTGCTTTTGTTTATTAAAAGTCCATAACCTATTGAATTTTGTGTTATTTCATATTATATTCTGGTATGCTATCAGCAAGTGAAGATTAGAAGTAGTAGTTAAAGTTGCTATTAGATAGCTAGTGAACTCAAGAGAATGATCAGGGTTGACAAAGACCATGTTTTTTTTTGTTAAAACGAAAAGTTTTTTTTTTATTGTTTTAATATTTTGTTTATTTTTGCAGTGTTTTAGGAATTTCTTCCAACATTTGAAGGGTTTTCTGCTGTGTAGACACATCTAGCTAGCTAATCATCAACAAACCTAGTCACTTCATTTCAATTTCCTATTGTAGAAGAATGATTGTAAGATAGAGGGGTTGCGAACAAGCACTTAGCAGAGTTCCTGTATTTGCTATGGCTACATCTAATATGCAAACTGCAGATATGCTATGATTTAAAAAATCCTTTGAAAACCTTGAAAACACTACAAATTACAAATACAACTTGACAGAAATAGTAAGCTACTAGCCAATTGATGACAAAGTAATGAACTAAAGAAAGTGAAACAGCTACAAAATCCTCTGAAAAACGTAGAAATACTCCAATATACAAAGGCCTTTTGATAGAAATAGCTACCTTCTAGCTAATTAAGAGCAGAGTAATGAACTGAAGGAAGCGAAATAGCTATATGCCTATATGCTTCTCATGAGCTCACTAGCTATATAAAAGCAACTATATAACTACTACTTCTAATTTTCTGTAGCTTCTAGCTTACCAGAATATAATTAGGCATGCATCTCTGAAGTGAAATAACACAAAATTCAATAAGTTATAGGTTTTTATTAAACGTAATAGTTGACCCTAACTGTCCTAAAACTCAAACGGATTCCTGAAAAGAAATACATTAACTCATCCTTTCAGTTGTGTGACCAAAATTTGATACTCTCTAGAAGTAAAACTGTTTAGTTTGCAATGTTTATGAATAAAAACCAACAAAAATTGAATAAAAACCAAAAAGTTGAATAAAAAATTTTTTTTTTGTTGGTTTAAACCATGGGTTTTGGTATTAACCAAAAAAAAACCTGGCTTTTGGTTTAAACATAAAAAAAAACATGTTTTTTGCCAACCCTGATCTGTGATGATTTTGTCACGATTGTTACCATCACCCACAATGACATTATCCTCTTCTTTGCGAAGTACATAAACTTGATGTAAAATTAATAATTCCCTCCTTAATATATATATTTTTTTAATATAAAATGAGGCATACTTCGCGCACCAGCGGCGTACGAGCCTGTGGTTAAACACAGGAATAGTTCGTTGCGATGTAGGCACTGTGCCACTGAAGGCTAGTAAAGCTTCTACTACTACTACTTCGGTTGTATGGCAATAGGCATATCTGTAGTGGATGATGTGATTGTATGGCAACACAGTCTTATTTGGACTAGTTGATGCGATTGGAAATGGCTTCTTTCTTTGAATTTGAATGGATGAGTTAATTATTCAGCAAATTCGTCTTTGTTGTTCATGACGTTGTTACTCACGTTTGTTTTCGTGCGTGGTGTGGTATTTTAGCTGTCCTGTTTGAATTAATGATTTGATTATATTCCGCAACTTTTTATGAATGGATGATATTTTTGGACAATACCCTGTTTGTTTAATTAGATAATGTGTCACAATATATTCATTGTGCCGCAGTTTTAAAAAATAAATTCAGTTACCTAAGCAATTCTGCTGCAGTAGATGCCGTTCACCCAGATTTACCATCATTCTAACTATTGCCATTTATATGAAAACTGTAAGATTTTGTGTGTCCAAATGAAAGGTGCGTTTGTTTGGTAATTATCATAGTCGCACGCTGCCATATTTTCACAAAGTATCGTAATAGGTAGCTATCACTTGACAAAAAGTCTTAGTGATCACATAATTAGTATACTAACGGTGAAGTCGGATATACTGCTATCTCCGTCAAAAAGCGCAAGTCTTGTATCTACAATTACTTCAGCATTAATGCGTCTAATTCTTAAGATAGAGAGCAAGGCGAAAATCGCAAATCGTAAAGTCATTTTATTAAGATACTTAAACTCATAGTCTAATTTGATAATATTGAACGTTTCGGACAAACAGTCAGTCCATCCTCAGCAAATTCTGTAAAACAATAAACGAAAAATTTACACTACAACGAATCAAATATCAAATTTATAAAAACTAATCCTAGAAAGCGATGCATTTCTATGAGCATCTGAAATTATAGTGCGAATATAGAAAAAATACAGAGCCATCCACAAATTTCGACCCTGTGCCGTGTTCTTGATGTTGCTAATTGTTATCAGTCGGCGAGTTTCGATTCGATTGAGCCTTAATAGTCTTACCAGATATTGGTGTAATTTCTTGAGCCTTGCGACCGCGCGGTGCGGTGACTTCTAAATTTTTGTGGGGTGTGGGGCTTTTCTACGCGGTTGTACAGTGGCTCAGCGTGCAATTGTTGTCAGAACAACTTCTGCACTTATGACTGTGTCTCTCTTTAATCCAAGACAATGTCTACTTAGCTAACACTAAGTGAAGTTTTCGTGCCCAGACAGCACGTTGAAGTGCCAGCACAGAGATATTTAGCAATTACCCAAGACAAAAATGCTCCAGGCATTCAATAAATTAAAGCAAAAATGAATGCAGCTCCTTACCTTATACTGTGACTCATATATATACATACATATAAAGATTATTGATTGGATCCCGGTGCTGTGGCAGAGGCAGCCTCAATGTCTCAGCCCATTCTCTTCATTACAGGTAAGCTTAGCTCCCTGGAGACGCGAAGTAGAAGGCGTTAGATGGGGAGAGAACTCTATTGATGCACTTGAAGCTGTTGCTACGCAAAATGTATATTTTTTAAGAAAGACTGCGTCGTATGACCAGGGTGTTGTTGCTAGGCTAGGAATATAACTATAAAATTTTGAACGAAAGCATTTGTAGTTCTTCTGGAGGTTTTACACTAGTTACACCAACTCGAAAACGTCCTAGTTAAAATAATCAATTTTCCTAGAACGGCTGTATTGGAGACTTGTCCCAAAATTCTCTTGGTCTAGCTTAGGTATCTCTACTACTTCTGTACCACTACACCAATAGTGATATATCGCATATCCATCTCTTTCCTCCACTTACCTTGAGAGTGCAATAGCTGATCGGTTGTGATGGTTTCTTTTCATCTCCACAAGTTGCGGCTCCCTTTCTCCGTCACAAATGCCGATGCCCGTGTATATTTGTTCGCATTTTTAAATAAGATGATNCTTACCTTGAGAGTGCAATAGCTGATCGGTTGTGATGGTTTCTTTTCATCTCCACAAGTTGCGGCTCCCTTTCTCCGTCACAAATGCCGATGCCCGTGTATATTTGTTCGCATTTTTAAATAAGATGATTCCGTTTCTACGGTGTTGAGAAGCTATACCGAGCAGGCCTCTGGTGTCTTTTGAATATTATTAACCGACTGTGTATATGCCTTTCTTTGTTGTGTGATTATTAAGCGAAGTTACTCGCCGTCTCAACGATCAACTTAGCCCAGGTTCTGTACCAGATTTTATGCGTTGAGTTGTGTCTGACGTAGATTTCACGCGTTGTACATAGCTGCTTATCATAGGTATTTTATTATGTTTTTTGTGGAGTTTGTTCTTGTGTTAATTTAGGTGTGTCGTTCAGGGAAGATCCTTAGTTAGTAATCAGATCACTGGTCTCATGTGCTCGTCTTGAATTTACTAAAATGGGAGATGGTGCAGCAACGTCGGTGTTATGTCCATGGTACTAACGAGTGTTGCGGAGTCGGATGAAGCAAGCCCGACTCAAGACTCTTGAACCCAACTTGGTTTGGACTCAGACTCTTTTAGCCCAGGAAATGTCCCAGTCCTATCGACGCAGACTCCACTAGCCTGGCAATAAAGGTGGTGGGCACCTGCGGCCCTGTTACTGGGGTTGTAAAGAAGAGATTTGCTGTAAATCTCGGACCCTTTTACTCCCGTGCCTGAAATAATGGAGTTTTGAAGATCTGATCGAGACTCGAACTTGAGATCTGGGATTGCAGCCCCCTTACTGGTTACGGTACTGGCATATTTCACTCATCGACAGAGGCAGGGTAGGGATTGATGTGTGGCTGTGTTGATTTAGTTTTCTCCCTGTCAGCGCTGCAATCGCAGGCCTCCGGTTCAAATCCCGACCCAACTTGGAGCATTATATAGTCGGTAACTCGCATTTAATTGCAAATATCACCCTGGAGTACGGAAAACATGCTGTCCGCTCAGATTTCTGTTTAACATGCAGGTATCCTGTCGCGCAAGAGCGGTGTCTTTTTGGTAGCTATCATTTTCATTCTCACTTGACTTTAGATTTCTACTGCTACTGACCAGCTTTCGTCTGTTCTTGTTGGGTAGCTTCCATGAGGGTGGAGCTTAAGCACCAACCCTGGCCCTGACCGCATGGAGGAAACAGGTTGAGGCGTTTCGATCCTGCAGTCAAGTGCTGCAGGCCCTGGCCCACGTTACCGCCTAAGCGGGACTGCGCCTCAGCAAACCATGAGTCCTGAAGGGACCATATAGGAGGGTTTGGGTGAAGTGCCGAGGGTTGCACTGCACCACTCCTTGCTGCCGTTCAGGGACTTTTAGTAGCACTTCGGTGCTGGCGGTCAGTGCGTAGGTTAGGTACCGTCGCAAGTTAAAATTCTTTATGAAAGTGACCGTTAATAAGCAACAAGTAAAGTTTGCTCTAGTCCTTGGGAGGCGAGGCTTGTAGATATTAATTAGAGTCCCATTAAGTTCCCGAGACAGACTTTTCTGTTAGAAATTTTCGCTAAAAACGCTGATATATATTTGTCAAAATAGTTTCAATTTGTAAGTAATAATCTCCAAATACTAGACAACTGCTGGACCTATGTTCTCTGGTTGTTTGTTAGTGGTTAGCCTGATCGGCTAATTTTATGTGATTGTTACGTGCTAGTCTAAACATCTGACTTGTGTGTGTTGCATGATGTTGCGAGTATCAGATTGCTGCGGACTCGGGTGGTGCGTGTCGGGAGACTAACAGAAAAAAAGTATTTTTGCGTACTTTTTTTGGGAGGGGGGAGGAGGAGGAGGAGGAAGGGAGGGATGTCCTGATTCTTTACGGTTTGACCTACAAAATAAAGTCTCCCTTATATTTTATGATATTTCTTTCTTTTACTCGATTAGCTCGACTCTTATGAATGTGTCAACACACCTCGTTCGAGGCTTCATGTTCCCTTTCGTCACACCTTAGCTTTGTTGGAAATGGCTGCAGCTGCACTGCACGTGTTCGGTCTTTGTGCCAGGGCTGACGGGGCAGTGTTGTTAGTGTTCGGTCTCTGTGTCAGGATGAACTGGGGCAGTGTTGGTTGGCGTTGGGGCTTCGGTCTGGGCCAGTTGTGGTGGTGTTGTGTCTTCGTGTTACGACCTGTAGTGAAAGTTCCCCATTCTCGCCTAGTCTCGGTGGCCCTCGAGCGAGACTGTGCATGTCGGCGCGTCTTCCAGCTGTGTCTCTCCGTATTCGCCTCGCCTCCGAATTTCCTAACCGGAAATTTCTGTTCATGTATCCGTGTAGCGGAGTGTATTATATACTGTATATGTGTAATGACTGTTTTGTCTTTCAGTTGTGTAAAATATAAGGACTGTAAAATGTTCAACTGTTTTTCTGTTCATATTGTTTTCTGATATGTAATTCTTTACATGTCGTTACTTCAGCATTGCTGTTAGTGTGTTTGCACTGTAAATTTGTGCAGTTTTAATGTCTAGCTTGTTTTACTGTTATTAATATTGTACAGAAGTTGTAATTATCACAATCTGTAACTAGTGTAGAGTTAACGTAGGTGTTATAATATTTTGTTGTTTGCATATATGTGTGCATAGGTAAATAATCACTTATTACTTCATAAGATAGTACAAATTTGTTACATTGTACTCCTCTAAGTTAACACGAATAGTCAGTAAATATTTCTTGGTCATAGCATTTGCTTCTTTGTATCCATGGGTTCTAAAGCTAATAATATAACCACGGTGACTAAGTCCGGGGGTATTCTAGGAGTTGCAAATCATTGCCATAAATACTTTATTGATATATGAACATAATTCATCTATAAGTCATGCTTTAGCATAGTCCAATCACTCTCGTAAAGCTATCAGTTCGCACGATTGTCAGAAACTCCGTATATTCGCATGTACTCTTAACGTACTAACGGTCGCTGTCTACATACGTTGACTGCATAGGCTATATTCACAAGGTCATCGTCGAATAGAGTCGCTCGCACAAAGTTTTCCCGAAGCGCACCTGTCGACATATGTTGATGCAAGTTTCTCAGCTCTTATAATGGTGGTAAATGTCACCAAGAGTCGCGTTTAAACGTTTGTTATTGTATTGTACTGACCTTGTGAACGTGCCGCGCCCGTCAGGCAGTGACCGCAAGCGTGTTACATTTTTTTTTTCCTCTTCATCATACCACTCGGCCTTTTTCCCTTACTATAAGGTTGGAAACCAGGTTCATTCCTGGGTTGTTAACATTGTGGAATGTTAAAACCGCCAAGAACTTAGTTTTCAACCTAATAAATATTTTTGATGTTATTGACAAATAAACATAGCTGATCAGTATGCAGTGGGGGATGGAGAGAGAATTATTGGTACTACAAAAAGATCTTAACAAGCCCTGTTCGACGATATAATTGACATAAACGTAGAACAAAAGTTAGCGAAACATACAATACCAGATGAGCTTCTGAGGCGTCAGGGATCGACCATCAGTTAATGGCGAAGTATGCGTAAATGAAGAAAGATCAGTGGCTAGTGTTGAATACTAACATGCAAGTTGGAAGTATTTCCTCAATACAAGAATCACGTGTGGTTTGTGTAGTGAAGTAAAGTGAAAGTAAATTGGAATGCAGAGTAGCGATTAGTTATCCGTCTTAATAATCCCACTTTCCCGACGGTTTTTGTTGACACTTTTGCATTTAAGTTGGTTATAAATTCAACTAGATTTTGAGATGCAATTCGGCTGCAGTACAGGCATTGGAAATTCATAGATGAAATGACTCGCTTTCAGAATTTTCAGAGACTTTGCTCTATTTTATTAACAGGAAGATTCAATGTAATTGAATTCTATCTAACCTTTGAAAAACCGTGTAAGGATAGATACCCAGCTTATTACGAGAATACTGTTATAGAAACTTCACCGTTTTTTTTTATATTAGAAAAAAAAAGAGAAAATGAAAGTCCAACATTAACGGGGTGGTATCATGGCAGTTCTAACTATTTTCTTTAACAGGCAGCAGATATCTTGAAATATTCGTTAATATCGCATCAATACACTTTTCTTATTTTCGTAAATAAATGCTATTGAACTTTTTCTAGGTGATCAGTGGCGCAGAGCCGTATCTTTTGTATCAGTTAAACTGACAGCAATTAATAAGAGATATCCTCTGTAAAACTAGAACGCCTCGTGGCGTAACACCATCACCCGCGGTGGGACCAAATTTCATCGCTGTCGTTCATGATGGCCAGTTAATCCTAGTTTTTTGGCATGGGACATTGCTCAACTCCTACTACCACTTTTTGGGTGGACAGACAAATATCTATAAAGATATGAAATATTCTTCATAAAATAATCTGCAAGCGTAAGTTGTTCATATATCTCATTTTCATGAAATATTCGTCGAAAATCACGTCATGATATCACCTCGTTTATGTACTTACATTAAGTTGCCGTTCATGGCTGCTAGAGCGCTCGGCAGTTCTCTTCACGTTTGCTGTTGTCCATGTATAATTATTGGGTAGTATACATTTAAAACTGTAACATTGCCTAAATGTGTAACTAAAATTTAGAGCGATGGTTTCACTAATCATGAATGCATTGTTGGAAAATTAATAGGTAGTATTTAATAATTATTGAAGACAACGTAATGGCAGTCCCGCAAACGTTCCAACATTTGAGCTTTCTACGTGACTACAAAGTTAGGCGTAAAGGTAAAATAAAGTTGATCGCACGACTCATTTAGGATGTGCACGTGCACTGGTCCATGTCGCAGATAAGTAGCCGCTAGGCTCCAGCGGCGTGCACGGCGGCAATCAACCACAGACTGACGGAGCTAGGGTGTCAGAGAAGGAAAGGTCATACACAAAGAGCGACTCCGCGACCATCCCCATTACTTGTTAGGACATGGCCCTCGCAGTGCGCTGTGAATGTCAGAATTGCTGACGCTGCAGTCCCGAGTATCCCAAGAATTCACTTGCCTGACGGAGAAGCGTATCCACGATTAAAAAAGATTAAATTCTGCGCAATTCACAAACAAATCAAATTGGGAAACCACAGGCAGGAAGAAGACGAAGCTCAGCATTAGACGCAAGACAAAGATAGAAAGCATAGTGGGCTTTGGCCACTATATTTATCTAGGTTTTCTACAGCCTACCACCACTTACCAGAGAAATGAAGAACTAAAATTCTCACGCAGGTAACACACTTCAGCTATGAGGAGACGTTTAGCAAAACTGCCATTTCACCGGAAAATGCCAATACGCATTAGGTGACAAAGATTGAAATTCCGTATAATCTGTTTGAGCACCCTTGGGATTTAAATATTGCTTGGGTTATTAACAGCCACACTAAATACAGCTGCATTTCATATACACTCTTCGCTATCACCACAACAGCTATGGAGTTAATTACGTTATGGAGAATTAAATCCCACCGGCAATTTGAGCACGAACAGGACTACTAAAGCAACCGCACTTCCATTGCTACCTGCCGATTGCAGCAAAATTGAAAGCATCGTGCGATTTACTTCTTCTTCGCTGGGCAAGTTTATTGGAGTTCCTAGCAGT
>LQNS02007215.1:30271514-30356441 GCA_001587735.2 Parhyale hawaiensis | reverse complement strand
AAATTGAAAGCATCGTGCGATTTACTTCTTCTTCGCTGGGCAAGTTTATTGGAGTTCCTAGCAGTGTTGGGGTTCTGTCTTGAAGAAGCGAGGGGAGTCTTGAGGGTAGGATTGCTGGTGAGCGACTTCCTCATGTTATTGCGACTCAGCATACCTGCCACTCCCGTGTTCGACACTCCTGGAATATCCAAACATTGTTGAAGCCAACATTTCGGTGAGTAGTAGGGTAATACCAGAGAATATTAGATTATATAGCCTATTAGCTGGAGTCTTCCTGGACACGACATGGCGTTGCGACTTGAATATCATCTTATCACACCATAAATTTTGAGTCGCCCCAAACACAATGTATTGTTGCAAGGGAGGCATCGGACGGGACATGTATATCGATGAAAATGGAGATTCCTTACCATTACAGAATCAAGCGAATTGATGAAAAATACAATGGTTTTGAGAACAAGAGAAAGCTCTGACACGTGTGAACTCTGGTCAGCTGACATGAACAACAGTCACGTGCACCATAGATGACTGAAAATCATAAAAAACGAACGATGAGCGTAATGAGTGAATCGGGTATAGCCGCAATGATCGACCGGTCGGACATTGCGGTATATAGATCGACCACTGTGGTCGACCAGATAACCGCAATGATCGACTGGAAGAAAAAAGGCCTAAGCCATTGAGGGTCTACTAGACATAAACTACTCCGAAACCGAAGCATTTTGCTAGACATTCTGTCTCTGCAAAATTTTGTGGGGAAATTTAAAACAAAAATAAAACTAGAACGCCTCGGTGGCGTAAGACCATCACCCGCGGTAGGGGCAAATTCAACGAAGTTATTTTTGATGAACGAGGCTAGGGCACAGCCGCATTCTTTCCATGGATTAGCTCTTCAATAATAGGAAAAAATAAAACGCCTCATTCTCCAGACGATCTGCCGCGCTAAAGGCAAATTCGCCCCGGTGTAGGAAAATTCAATGCCGTCATTTTTTATGGTCAGCTAGGTCTGGTTTCTTGGCATGGGTCACATCTAGGTCAACCCACCAAACTCCCTACAAAAATTATGAACATTGCTCAACTCCTTCGACCACTTATTGGGTGGACAGACAAATATATATCATTCAACGAAAATATCATCACTTCTCTCAATTCGTTCGCGGGTGATGAAGAGTTCTACTTATGTACCAGTTACCGCGAGCTATAACGCAGCAATGAAGAGGAAAGCTCTGGCAGGAAGAAGGCACAGACTGCCAACAGAAGCAGAACAAAGGAAGAAAGTAATGTGGGTTTGGCCATTATACATATTTGCAGCAATTTTTGAAAACAAGGTTTTAACCCTTTTGCTACAGCGCAGAAGGTGAGATGTATTACTATTGAAAGATATTTGTTCACTCAGTTTTTGTCACTCTTGAAGCATATTTGTGTTGCATTGTTTGACGGCAATTGTTCCCTGAGGAAAAGACCGCTACATATTTTGCTACAATTTTTGGGAGTACAGAAAGTGGACGATTATGCTTTGCGAACTGAAATAGGCCACTCTTACCTTTATCTATATTATACTAGTATATATATGAAAGTCTGGGAACCGTGTTTATCTACTTTTGTGTGTGTGTGTGTGTGTGTGTGTGGCTTGCGTGTTTGCATACAGTTTTTTCGCCTTAAGATAGGAAAAAATTGGAGCGTTGAAGAATCAATTCGGCTGTATCCGTGATACGGAAGATGAAGCTGAGCTCGGTTTTTTAAACGTGCACGTTAAATTCAAAGGTGATACGGGAAATACAACTGGAATACGTAACACATATGTAAATTGACATTGCTTACAGGCTGAGTGTTTATTATTCATTAGAGAAGCAAAGAAGCTGCTATTAGTGACGCGTGCCTGCAAGAGTGGACACAAATGCTAAAAATTAAACTTCCTGCTTTTTACCCGCTAAACGCTAAGCCAATTTTTGGATGCTAAATCTCCCAAAATTCTAAATCTAGCATAAAAATGCTAAATTGGCAACACTGTAAAGCTGCACCTTCGCACCTGCTCAGCTACTCGTGTGTAAGGCATACTGCCTGCCAGCTCAACTGCTCCTGGTGTGCCTGCGCCCTTAGTGTTGAAATACCATAGTGATCCGACAATTCGTTTACGAATTATTAGCGAAAACCAGTGTAACATGGCCAGTGAAAAGCATAGAAGTATATATATATATCTATATATGCCAAAACTAGCGCTAGCGCCGCTAGATTTTGAAATCTGTAGCGGTAGCGCCACTAGTATTTCTCAGGTCTAACGCTAGCGCCGCTAGTTTCTCTCACTAGCGCGCACAACTCTGTCTGTGATACGGAAGTCAAAACTGATTTCTAGTGCAAGAATGGGCACGCTAAATTCAAAGGTGCTACGGGAAATACAACTGGAATACGAAATGGATAAAGAATATTCGCTAAAGAAGCGGGCGATTGTGACCATTACGGGCAGGAGTGGACTGTCAAATAGCTTGCGGTCTATGACCAGCTGAATAACACCTGTTTTACGCGAAAGCAAAGACGATCATGAAGACGACCGAACGGGTCACGGGTCGTCTAGTAGTATAATACTAAAAGTCTGTGAACTTTATTTATTTACTTGCTTATTTGCACACGGATTCTTCGCTTTAAGATAGGAAGAAATTCAAGCGCCAATGGTGGAGGCACTGATCTGGGAAGTTTTAGAGTCCGCCATACAATCTACGTCATCGTTCAGGAGTCAGATCGAGACGGATATCTATGGAGCGTCGTAACCTGGATACCGACCACTTCATGAGTCGAGTACAAGAAAGAACTGACAATATAATTCGCCTGGCCAGTATCAGTAGCTAAGACGATTGAAGAAAAGTATCTTCTACTTGTATTATACTAAAAGTATGTAAACATTGCTGGAAGATTCTATTCGATTGTTTCCGTGATACAGAAGTTGAAACTGAACTCGGCTGCATGATCGTGCACGTTTAATTCAAAGCTGATATGGGAAATGCAAGTAGACTACGTAACACATATTTCCCCGTGCTTAAGGGCAGAGCTTGACTATTTCTTTGAAAAGCAAAGAAGCTGATGATGGCGACTCGTATGGGCAATTACCGCAAGAGTAGACTGTCAACTAGCGTGAGTTCTATGACCAGCTGCATAACCCCTTTTTTTACGAAGCGTAGAACATGGTCATGTTGACCCAACGGGTCACGTTCCGTCTAGTTGATACATAAAGTTCAAGCTCATGACAGCAGGTGCATGGTATCCTCTATTGTAAAATCGTAAACACCAGCTTCAACACTATAAAATATACACCGTCGTGTTTTGATATGTTTGCATATTTACCATATCTGTATCTTTTGCGTCACGCTCTCAAAACAAAACAGGTGAAAAATAGGCTGGTTGCAGATGATGCAATGACGTTGAGTTTTGATGCAGATCGATAGGAACAGATTAGACCAAGTTGCAGAAGACGGCCAGAGTGGGAATCCTTATTCCTGTAGTTGAATGTACTTCCTGTTTGGCCAACGTTGAAATCTAAACAATGAATATATTGAAAGCTTTTCAAAGCGCTACACTTGAATATGATTTTTAATATATACTTTCTCCATACATTGAAGCTAGGTATTTTACTTACTCTCAGTTCAAAACGTACAAACTGAGCAGATGACCAACGAAGCACAGGGAAAGCAATTTTTCACGATGCAGTGGGCGTGTAATTATTTTTTCAGCCTACTTCCTTCCTTTGAAGAAGCAGTTTTCTTCGTTTGGGAGCAAGAATTTTAATGTACTGAAGTGTATCATAAGGTATATAGGATACGCAGCGGAAAATTTAATTAAATTCAGTGATGCTTCACTGCTTGCTAATATGAATTTATATTTTGCACGTCATTTTAAGGAAGGGCAGAAAAGAGCGTGCTGCTCTGATGAATTGAAACGGAGAGCACTAATATCGTACGGCAATTTGAGTTGGCCGTTGTAGCGTATCCTTCAAATGCATATTAGTGACGAAAATATGACCAATGAAGAAGGGTCATCACAACTTCCTCGCCCACATTTTTGACAGCGCGGGTACACCAGTAAACAATAAAGTGGTATCCGTACAACTTTTATGAAGTTATATGGACGACCGAATGACTGTAACCTGATAATTTAAATGTGCTGTTATTGTATAGAGCATAATTCTATTACGGCTGAGTAACGTATTTTATATTTTTCACAAAATACTTTGCTTATTTATGAGCATGAATTATTAATTGAATCCTGTCATATATCATGTTACGAAACTCGTACGACAATAAAACAGGCATCACACTCTTTAATTTTCTTTTAGTATGACAGACACTTCAATGTTATCCCAACCATGTTAAGTAAGAAAAATGGTGGTCATTCCGTCGTACTAATGGTGCATCTAGAATCCCTAGTAGGTCTTCACAAAAATGTGAACTTTTATATAACAAACTTGCCATTGTTGTCAAAATACAGTGATCGGGCTGGAAAAAAATTAAATATTAGCAAATATCAAGTACTGTAGCGAAAGGATTGAGAACTATCATTATTCCTAAATACAAGTTCTGGACGTTGTACAACATCGAACAGTCTAGCAATTTCTTAATTATGCAGGGATGAAACACACTTTTATCCTGGTCTATGCACTTGGATAAAAAAAATGGTTCGAGGATTTTATATCTTGCTTTATAAACAGGTTGAACCACTAGAGTTTATTAATCATAGCGAGATCGAGAGGATAATTCAGATAAAAAGCATTCGGAACATTCGAGAACACTAAAGTTATAGCAGAAATACATAGAGCATCACTACGAAATTTTTTTTTTTCGTAGAGCACCATGATGGACTCACTTGGTAAAGAACTGCGTCTTTGAGTTTTGCGTGCGGCGACTGCGCCTCTTTTAGCGAGGACGGACCTGGTCGGAGCCCGCGAGGCGCGAACTGATGGATTGGCTGCTCTGCCAAGGGCTTTGCTCTTCTTGTCCTTAGAGCGCGATCTGGAGACGGAGGTTACGAGCAAAAAATACGCCGTTATTTATAATTAACAGCGGAACCTCTCTTAACGAGTCTGAATCAATCCAGAATCTCAACTTTAATGAGAAAGATTCGTTAACCCTAAACTGTGCAAATAAAATGTCGTTTCTCTTGGAATTGAATTGTTTTGGGCATCCATCGGGATGGGCAGTAATGGGTGATTCATTTAACGGATAAGTGACCATAAATACTCACTTTCATGCTGATATTCCGACGATAGCGTTTTCAGTCACGCAATTTTGGTCCCGTGCCGATACCAGAATGACGGGGAAACCTCTCGCTGCCCTTGTCTTATGAATATTTATACTTCGATGTTTTAGGGTTGTTAACAAATTATTTATTGGGAAGTACTACCTAAAAGTATACTTTCGGCTGACTGATACGTGTCCGTGGCAGTCAGGTGAACAAAAACGCAACCAACTATGACATACAAAACATAATTAGGATTATTCTGTGGCTACAGTGGCAACAGAAAAGAAAGTAAGCATAGAGGCAGAGACTACAGCATAATATCCCGAAGAAGCGCCACTTACCAACATCACTTCAAAGTTTAGTGTATAGAATGGAAGAATTTGGCACCATACAAGGACGTCTTCCTCGCCTCGCGACGTATTCCAACTAATCATCGTATGTGTCGGGTATAGGCTTCCCGTGCCCATTAAATGAGCAGTCTCGTATGTATTTATTTACAACGAACACTTATTATTGAAGAGTACTGTTTTTGTTTTCATATGGTGCTCGTATAGTGGTGACGAGCAAACAACGAAGATTCCCTTCTTGTGATCTGGAGATAAAATTTTAGAAGTGCTGTCGCCTATAGTCACATGATGCATTCCAGACGAAAATTCAGAAACATAGCAGACTTGTCTCGCTCTTTTGATGACAATTCCACTAGAGGCAGTTCAACCCGTAACTCAAGCACATCTTCTCTTATACACTGAGCTGGTATATGCTATATGTAAGCCATAATGATTTATGAGCAGTCACCATGGAAGTATTTTTGCTGAAAGCAAAATTTTTTTTACAAAAAATGCAGTATCATTTTATATTCGCTACCATTTATACTTTAAATAAATCATCCACAAGGACTCATATGCGCAGCTCCTGCATTGTATGTATGTATGCCAGTATTTTCTGCATGTGCGAACTGCAGAGAAGCACGAAATTTTACTCACCGGTTGCGCCGTGTTGGTGGCGTAACCGGCTCTTCAATCGTTGATAGATCGTCGTCGCCGCTGCTGGATAGTCTGGGCCTGTAGTGAAGCAATACGATTAAAAACAACAAAGGATGCCTAAAAAATTTTATTTTAGATGAATTAAGTTTGGAACATGTGTTAACAGGGTGGGACCTAAAAGGCAAATGGCCACAGTGCGCTATGGGGGTCCTTATTTAATCGTCGGACGGTAAGGGAAGCAGAGGAAAACGGGCAAGTACAATCGGAGGAAAAAGTGTCAGTTATGGGTACAATTCATATCCATGCAATTAATTTGAAGCATGAACACCATGACGTGCAGCACCAACTTCGCAGTCCCGACGGTAATTGTAGGGATGAACCACGAAAAATTATATGAGTTAGTTGGACAGTTAAACATCCGGTTCCATTAGAAATACAAGTCCAGAATACATATTATTCACAAAAATATAGAAACCTAAGTATATATTTATCAGAAACATCTGTTCCTGTTGAAATTTTTTATTTCGCTGACTAATTGTCGTGACGGATAGTTTTTTATTAACCGAAAGATCTTTTTTATGAGCTTTGGCTGAATGGCCAATAAATTCAGCTTACAAGCTACTTTCTATTCATTAATTTTGTTTCATTTACAGATAACGGAAACTTACAACTTCAGAGCAGAAAGATCGTCAGTGGCAAAGTATAGGACGAGATGATTATAACTTACGTTCTCGTAATATCAGGAACTTTGGAAGATGATGCCTTGGTTTCAGGGCCTTCTGACCGGTCCTTCTGGTTCAGTCTACTGTTGCGCAACCTGTATACAGCAATGATAAACAGTTAGTGGCTGTTAATTAGCAAACATATATGTGACTACACCTCACTCCTAAGTTTT
This sequence comes from Parhyale hawaiensis, assembly GCA_001587735.2. Lineage (NCBI taxonomy): Eukaryota > Metazoa > Arthropoda > Malacostraca > Amphipoda > Hyalidae > Parhyale > Parhyale hawaiensis. The sequence goes on along the minus strand of LQNS02007215.1, from coordinate 30,349,337 downwards.
ACAAGGAATCTGTTGATAGTGAATATTTCTCTCAAGTTCCGGGAGGTGGGGGGAAGATCTAATACCAGTGATCACTAAAATAGTAATAGGCAGCTGGATCGATGCCTCTGCTCTCCAACGTCAACAGTACCAGATTTAAAACATAATTTTGAAATTAATGGCATAATTAAAGTGTGTTCTAAGACAATATATAGGTAGATCATGACATCTACTATCGCAGTACCAACACTTTGCTTTAAAGAAGCGCTTTTTGTTACATAGAAACCATATTATTTTGCCACGATAACTAATTCGAGCCCCACATTAACAAAAGTGTATACTGTGTGGTAAATATTCAAAAGTATTGGGTTGATGACTGGTGATACATTGAAATTTCTCAGAGAAAGGAACAGCGCCCGGCTCTTCGATATAAAACTTATTAACCCTTTCCGTAACAGAGTATCATATTTCCCATTAAAAAATAGTTCCAATCTACGAGAGAGACAAGACTCGACAAAAATAGACAAATGTTAGAGTAAACCTCCCCGAGCACGGTAAATGTCGTTTCTGGGAAGATAAGCAAAATAACTGACAGCATGCCGAAAGAAACCCAATCATGGTAGTGTTCCACTGCTGGATCAACGCTCATGGGAACAGCAAAGAAGACCAGAACAAATCATCAGTGGGAGAATGAAAGCAGAAGTAGGAAAGACAAAAAGACGTTTCGAAGGCCTAGCCAAGGTTAGGGTAACATATATAATACGGTGACTTCGTAAGAGTGTAAGTAAGATTTATTAATTACAGTAAAGGATAAGTATAACAAAATTTAGAGAGAGCGTCAGTATAGCAAAGGGGTTAAGCAGCGGTAGTAGTAGAATGAGTAAGGGTTCCCAGCGCAACTGGGTTTCACGCCTGCCTTAGATCGTCAGATTACTACCTCCGCCAAGGAGGTTATGTTTTCGTCGTGTTTGTATGTCTGTGTCTGTCTGTCACCAAGATAACTCAAAAAGTTACGAACCGATTTGGAAGAAATTTACAGGGATTCTTAGGTATGTTAGGAGGACTAGATGATTAACTTTTGGTGAAGATATGTCCATCCGTTTGTTTGTTTGCCTCATTTATCTCAGTACCATCACTCAAAAAGTTATGGATGGATTTTTATGAAATTACCATGAGTTGTTGGGTATATAACAAAGAGCATATGACAAAATTTTATTGATGATCCGTTAGTTCTTTCGTTCGTTTGTCACTGCTTTTAATTTTATGCTCGTTAGCACAATAACTAGAAAAATAATGAATGGATCTTTATGAAATTTATAAGGGTTGTTAGTAATGTTAAAAGACATAATAATTAAATTTTCATGCAGATCGGTTGGTTCGTTTGTATGTTTGACTTATGTTTGTCTTAACGTTTGTTAGCAATATAACTCAAAAAGTTATGAGCGGATCTTCAAGAAAATTGCGCAAGCTGTTATTACTGTCAATAGTCACAAATGACTAGATTATGCAGTTTATACAAAGAAAATTATGGTTTCAGAGCCAATTTGAAATTTTCGCTATCGTTGCCTCGCTTGGCGTAGGTATGCACTCTCAGAGTGCTCTAGTTTGACATTTTATTGCCTTATTTCTAGAAAGCAGATTTTTGCATCGCACAATAAACAGATGTGATCGTGCAAAAATGATTACTCTTCTTTCTTCTTCACGGAAGCCCACGCTCACCCTATTTATAAAGCAAGTAACAGGCATGAACTAATTAACAGTATTTGCTATCTATCTTTCAACCTGACAACACAGCTGAAAAGTAGTGGGCGGGGCTTAACACGCTTCTTGCGCATGAGTGAACCTGTTACGAAGTTCGGTAGTTCAGCCATGGTTAAGACTATCCCAAAACTGGGCAGCACCACACCTCTCTGGATAGTAGAAGTAGGTATATAGATTTATAGGTGGTGAGGTGACAAGTTAGTTATGTTAGTTAGGAAGTTTAAGCCTCTGTTTCCGAGTAGAACGATATCACAGAGAAAAGAGCAAGGGACATATAGTATGCCAAGAGAAACGGGGAACCCATGCACGAAAGTATTCCCACACAGGATCAACGCGCATGGGAACAGCAAGTCGGGAAAGAAGAGGAAGAACAGAATAAAGCATGAGCAAGTAGGAGTACGAAATGGGGAAGGAAGCAAAGTGGGCACGAAAGAGAGACGCCCCGAAAGCCTATAGCTAATGGCTGAGGTAACCTACACGGGCCCCCTGGGGTTGTCTGGCTCCATAGCATAGGATGGACGAACCTAAACTAACCTAACTCTATGGCGTATGGCCCATCCTATGCCCCCTGAGGGGGTGAGGTGACGAGGGAGGGGCAAGGAACGATGGGTAGAAAATAGCAGAAGTTAATAAATATTACTAAAGAAATACGCAATGTAAAAGTTAAATCTATGGCTGAAGAGGGGGATGAAAGCGGGGACTATTAGCTCACCTGCAAGCCATGGGCACTAGTTCGAAAAAAGTTTATGAACCACTGGGTTAACCCATTATTGCCTGAGTAACACATTAATTTATCTTAAAAATTGCAGTATTTCCGGCATTTTATATCGAAAAGTCTGAAATTTGAGCCATTTCTACAACTACATTCATTTTACGGTAGCCTCACAGTGTGAAGGTACCAGCTGGCGAGCCCCTTCGTGGGAAAAGAGTTAATGGAGTAACCCTGACTTACTCAGGCTGTGCTAACTCGCTGTAAGAACTAAGAACTGCTTTTATTATAGAAATACAATGGGAGAAGTAACCCTTGTAGCGAAACTGTCGAGCCTGAGCAAGATAGGGCCTAAGTAAAAAATACAATATCTCTAAACCTCTTACTTGATAGCGTTGTTGACCGATGCTAAGGCCTCCTTTCTCTCGGCTTCAGTGTAGAGCAGTGATGCGCTTACGGCAGGTTTGATGGGAGGCAAAGTTCGGTATTTGTTGATGCTGGACGACCCAGGAAGGGAGGATGGCAAATCAGAGGACGCTGCTGAACTGTTGGGGTTCGGGCGAGGACCGTTTTCAGTATGCTCCCCAATTCTTTCGGGGTCCGTTCTGGGGCCATACATGTAATACCTCTTCCACATTAAAGCCAATCCCTTATATGTCTTAGCTGGTTTAATTACTGACCATGAAGAAAATCCTATCTAAACGTTCTTTTGTCTAAGACCCGTGCAAAGCTGACGAAAGGCTTGGAATGAGTTGGGAAAAGTAGATAACTGTGTGATGCTATGGTACACGTGTGATTTCAAGTGTGTGAAGTGTTATTTATACAAGAATGAATTAAAATTGCAACACATGTAGGATTATTGAGAGTAGAAAATGTACGTTGTTGAGAACATGTTGACGCCGACTTGCGAATGTTTATCACTATATATGGATCATCAAGTGACGGAGATGTGAATAAAAGGCAGAAGATGTAATCTACTATTTGCATAAAGCTGCTTTGGATAAATAGTGTGAGTTACGGGGAGTGGCTTATTTAGGTATATTTCGGATAATTAAGGAGTGGCTTGTTGGCTCACATAGGCCTAAATATATTTAATGTATTAATAAGACACTGGAATAATTTTATGGCAAGATCGTGTTATTCAAAGTTTGAAAAAAAAGGTTACTGAAACGGAAGATGACGCGATTTGTTTGGAGAGCTTTTATAATGCGTCATAATGAAGAGATCTGCATTGGACTGTAGAACGGGTTTGTTTATTTTGTACAACAAGGAGAACAAAGATAATTTACAGTCTAGCAAACACGCCGTGTACTTGAGTGAAGCATGTTAGAAAAGAGAATAGGTCTGCGCTTAGTGTAGGCATCTGTATAGTTCGGATTGGCTTTCAAAGTTTTAAACAGTTTTCAAGAAGAGTGAGGAGAATTTTTTCATTTGCTTGTACAAGTAGTATGTGAGTAATGGCATTTACACAAGGTGGGTGATCACTCAAAAATAAATCAATCGATACACAAGATAGCAAAACATCACTACGGGCAGTCAACACTTCTGCTCACACAGCAATACATGTATAAGGATTCATGCAATCACTCAGGAACCTATAACAGCAAGAGCTTGTAGACTTATATATAGGATTCGACATTGCGGCGGCATAGACCCGAGTATGAGGATATCGCTATCCTGGTTCAGATCATCTTTTGTCACCACATAGAAATTGAAGCCAAACAATTTCGGAAATGAATACCCACAAATTAAGTTCATGGAATACTCTACGACGGCTTCCAAGTGAGAAGATGTCAGTGTATCACTGATGAAAAATGCAAGAGACATTGTCTCCATTTTTTTTAATTAGAACTGGAAGAAATTACATTCAATACATTCATTGGGTTGCCAATGAATTTTAGACTTAGGTACAAGTAAAAATATAAGTTGATTATTTTTTTTTTCAACTTTGGCATGTTATGGAGTCCATTTACGCTTCAACATGATATTGATAAATTCTATTACACAGCTTGCAATATAGTCATAATGAGATTCATTGTAAACATAAGTAAATAAAATGTAAAATAAAAAGGTTCATTGCATTAGAGCCGGACTTATAAAAAATACTATAAAATTCTAAATTTAGAGTATACAATTTAATAAACTTATATGCATTGCATTATTACTATTTTGATGGAACATCTAGGGAATTCTTTGATCTGCAACTAATTCCGTTGTAACAGCCGACTGCATTATCTTACAAACTGAAGAGCTGTGGTTTCACCCTAAGCCAGAATAATGCAGGTCTTCTATATAGAATGCCGTTAAAGACGTGAGCAGTTCACAACAGTTGTGTGAATATAATAACACGCCAACACATAGTAAACGCAGATGCAGACGTGTGAGTTGGTGATTGACAAAGCATGGGTTTATGGTAGCCATTCGATCAGCAGCACACTTTCAAAATTACACACATCACACATAACAAAACACAGGTATAATTACGAAAAACTAACATATTAACAACAATCATGTTCTAATTTAATTTTATGTATTTAATTCTCAGTATTATCTACTGTACCGCAGTCCTAAGGCACAATACATATTATTTTAGCTGTTGCACCTACCACTGCAAAGCTGCTGTTCTCAACCTTTCTTCTACCATGCACCGACTTATTGCTCTAGAGTGCATGCGATGTATGCAATATATAAATTATATCTTGAGTGGATTTATATACCCTTTCAGTACAGTTCTGTACGCATGTAGGCCTATATGGTATATGAGACAGAACCTTGTACCGTGTGGTACGCAAATGCAGGATGGGGACAGGGAATGGGCTGCGGTGGTGAAGGAATAACTTGGCTGAGGTCAAGAAGAGAAGTAGGCTGCAGCTGTACGACAATTACACCGATTGGGGAGACGGCGCTCCTCACCACCGCATTTTTGTACCCACAACGAAATTTTCCAAAACGGCCAGGGTCTCGAGCTAAATTGAAGCTGGTTTCAGGCGAGCGGTCGCACGTTGTGTAGATGACAAAAGTCAGCAAATAACAGTTATGAAAGATAAAGTAACATACAATGTGTGTGTGAGTTTATAGCAGCTGCTATTCAGCAAATTTTGATATTGTTGGGACATGCATACTGGGAATTTTGTGTTACCATGGTCTCATTTCCCCCTTCTGAAACCATGACATTCAACCTGGTTGAGAACCACGGATTTATAGAGTTTCACGGAGCGTTTAACATACCGGGAGTATAACGAGCATGAGTACTTCACTCACTTAGATCGAGGTGATCTATTTCACTTGGCGTTATATTCTCCGGAACATCAATTCCTCAACCTAAAAATTTGTGCTTTCGATTAAATTCATGCAATAGTTTGCCAAACGGCCATACGGGCATGAAGGAATGTGGAATCTTGCGAAACAGCAAAAATAGAAGCGTAATTGGTTGGCCACTAACACGTGAAACTCATTGCCAAGTGGCAAAGTCAAAATTCAACAATGGAGTTCTGAATGTGTTGAAGCTAAGAGAACTAGATTTTCTGCATCCAAGTAAGTGAATTAAATACTAATTACTTTTATCTACGATTTAGAGATGTTAGTAGTATGGTATTTAGTTCACGATTACGTTACATGCAATACACTTAACGATTCTATACATAAACGCGCGCTCACACAAATTCAGGCAAGATTCTACTTCTTGTGTTCTGCCTTTCCATTGTAAGATATGCAGTAGTAATATCATAAACTTTGCTCAAGCGTGCCGTTAGTTGCAGTGAGAAGTATTGAAATGTTTCTTGGGCGTTATGTGGTTATCTACAAAAGTAGTCGTTTTGTTTAGGTAGGAGCATTATTTAATACGGAATAAATTTCTTGATAAGCGCAGTTATTGCCGATAATTGATACACGATCGGGTAATCATCTCTAATATTTTTTTCTACCACTGCTGCTCCATGTTGACCATACCAGTCCTGCCCGCTCACTCAAATGGTAATTGAAGTCCTCTCTAACCCTGTTGTTATATTCCGTATTATCTAGTTAGTACAGCAGCGTGATGTTACAGTGCATGCATAGAAATTAAATCAATGCTATAAAAATTACTTTGGAGTATCATCACTCTTTAAGGCAGCTATATAAGGCACTGATTGTAGACACTAAATAATACTGGAACGTTCATGGAAATCGCCTGCTGAAAGTTGAAGTTCCCATTCCTACCGAAACTACACATATGGGGCACTCCGCACCATGCCATTGGAGTATGTTGTTGATACTGCTATTCATTTTTACACGCAGCGCACTATAGTCTAATTCTAAGTTAACTCAGTACTGGCCAGAATAAACATCAGCTTTGCAAGGTGGCCGGATGGTCCATCAGGACGGTTAACGGTTATGACGAGCAAAGCGCTCATTGCTTAATTCTACGTCAATTAGCTGAGTATATATAGGGACACTGCCTTCGATCTCCTAACTAAAAGCACTGGGGTCGGGGTGTCAGAAACCAGTAGTTTACAGCCCTCGGTATAATCTCGCCAAAGTTTTTTAATTAGAACCATCGAGTATAGCGAGGCCTAAACTAGTTTTTTATAACTATTATTATTCGACAAGAATTAAATAAAAGGGACACAGTAAAAGATTGTAGGANGTTTACAGCCCTCGGTATAATCTCGCCAAAGTTTTTTAATTAGAACCATCGAGTATAGCGAGGCCTAAACTAGTTTTTTATAACTATTATTATTCGACAAGAATTAAATAAAAGGGACACAGTAAAAGATTGTAGGAAATGCTATTGTAATATTCATTTGGATCTGAAATTAAAAATTTATGGTAATTTCCGGTTGGTTTTACTTTCCGTAAAAAAGGGTAAGGTGGCCAGAGGAGGACTCACTATAATTACCGTAGTTGCCTGCTCCTATGCACAACATATTTCTGCTAATAATGTGGCAGTTCTTTCCGTATTTTATAGTCAGCATTTGGAATAGATTCCCTTCCGATGATGTGAGTGCGGAGTCAGTCAACGCGCTTAAAAATCGTCTTGACATGCATTGGGAGAGACATCCCCCACAGCTATGAACTCCTCCTCCAGGAGTCACAAACTCTTAACGGTCAAAGCTTCCGAGCCACCTTAATCCGTTTTCTTCTTGCTCCCGCTCCAACTACACAGTTTGACATCTCCAAGCTCCGCATATCAGCGGCTCTTGATCGTGCTTGCGTGCATTCATGATAGTCTCTTTTGGCAGGGATTCTTCCCCCCTCCATTTTTTTCTCTTTTCTCCAGTCCTCTATATCCTACTAACATATGTCAATAGCTCATAGAGGGCCGGGGCGTAAGTTCCGGTGTCTCTTTGGGAATGGGCCTATTGGTTCGTCTACTGCCGCCTATCTAATCTACTGAATACGGAATTTGTGCATACTCCTGCTCGTATGTACATTAAACACGAGCGGAACACGTTTCATGCCAGTATGCACATTTTCTTTGAAAATTTAGAATTTAGCATATAATGGATGAGTGTAATGCAGTATCTTATGGGACAGTGTAATCTTCTCAGTTTAATTTTTGCTCTAGCAGTTCAACAATATGGATATGGAGGACGTTTGTGTCAGCTGATACATAGCTAGGGAACTCTAGAGAAATGTGAACGTTCGGCTTCCCTTTATCGAATGCTTTAAACAGCATTGCGTAGAAATCAATTATTAAACAGCAAAATAATACCACATTTATCTTAATACTGAATTTATCCAAGCCTTTGAGTATTATTCCGTCAGTGCTATATATAAACATGCCACAGTAAGTGCAACGTATTATATGGGGTTTCTGTGATGCGTCTATTATCTACGTAGAGTATGAATTTCATCATATACGCAGATTAACCTCTGCAACAGTAATTTTATAGCCTATATAATACCTTTAAAGAAGTCCATGTAATCAGAAATCTGAGTAGATTTACCTCGGAAAAGGTGCATGGTGCGTAATTATTACGATGCTACTATATAAAAACGCCGCTACATGAATTCACTTTTTACATCCAGTGTCTTATATGCAGATAGTTGGGAATCGAAAGTAATAAAATGTTAGCGTAGCAATGGGATCAAATTTCCACCAAGTCCCAAAATAACTATAAAATTATGCTCTAGAGTATATGCTCTATAGTAACACTGAAGCGATATATAAACTTGTATTCTGACTATTCAGGTGTAGTGACTGGGTGCGGCGTGTGAGCACGGTACTACTCTACTGTTTTTAAACAATTATACGTATTGGGGGTTATATATAGAAGGGGCAAGTAGGCAACCATATAGGGTGTTAGATACAAGCATAGTATACGTAGCTACATCACATCGTTCGAATATTGCTGGCCCTAATGTAGACGTATATGAGAATGCTGTTAAAATGTTCAAACTCATTCTACGCATTGATGCTCATTACGATTCTGATACACTGCAAGTTGATCATTTTAATATTTGCAGGAGTAAGGGAGCGATGATTCCCTAAGGATTAAAATAAAAGCTTTACGTAAATATGTTACCACTCTGAACGGGCAAGAGAAATGAAGATATGAATATGGATGCAAGCATTGAAAGAATTAATGGAAGCAGAGGTACCTTTTTTTTTTTGTTACAAATATTCATTTGATGATTCTGTCAATACAGAATACAGGTCTGAACCTCCGTTTATCTAAGAGCTCTAACCCGTCAAAACCTGTGTCCTAAGAAAATTCAGCTTCCAACATGCAACAGGTATGCCATCATGTTGGTCAGTCTTCATTAATTAATTTCATTCTACGGGATGAAAAGGAATCGAAATGCTGACAAGGAACATTTACAGTTCCTGGCGTTATGACCTCGTGCAGTGTTAGCTATCGACCAGTACACAGAAAATTTATACTTATTCTTCCAAGCCGAACATGCACGCAGTTTGCAGGAGAAGCTCAATCAAACATGTACAGCGATCGTTTTAGTGTAACGAGTTATACCCTAAATATGAGATGTGCTGCCTTATCTTTACACATGTAAAACAAAAAAGCACTAAATATAGAAGTAATATATATATATATATAAAACACGCAGAACACTGAAGCTTGCATGCACAACATAGTGCAGTACAAAGAGAGAGTGTAAATTGGTTTCAAATGATCTTATATCATGCACGATTCAATAGTCCAAGAACAGCATAGTCTGCACAGTCATGTTGGTATTTACAAGTTGTCAGTAAGTATCAGCGATCAGGCAATTTTCGCCTTCGTTTAAATGTTCTTCATGTTGAATCAGGTATAAATAAAGAACTACAAAAACAAGTCAGCCAATTCGTTACAGGCCCATATAATAAATGGCAACTATCGATGTTTTCATAAACGAAGCATAAATGACGTATTACCTACATGCAAAAATCGTAACCGTAGTTTACTCAGACTGTAGTGTTTCCCTACAAGGGGTTACCAGCTAGAGTTACACAGTTCTCTTTTACTTTTTTTGCGAAAATGCTCTGAGTTGATTTTAACCGATGAAAGTTAAAGCTACAATGTATGTGACATTAACACCGAAGCCAATTGAATATCAAGTTTAAGAGTACGGCACTCTTCTAGCAAGTATTGGAATCTCACTCAGTTTTCATGTTATATTTGTAAGCTGATACTAGAGTGCTGCTCCGCTGAAATCACTGGTAATATTCCATGCAGTTTTAGTCAAGTCGAGTTTCTGAATCGTCGTCAATACGCGGTAGTTAAACAGCTTGGGTGGCTTCCAGAAGATAGTCATAAATGTATACAGAAGAAACTACACTGTCACATATTCTGAAAACTTATAACAAGGAGCAAGCCTGAAAAGATTTTAGTTTTTTGCTTTAGTTAGCACCTAGAGCATTGAGGTGCGAAGCAGTCTGAAAGAAAAAGATCAGGCAATGTAGATAGTCCCAAAAACTGTCGTAAAAAAATAATAATAAACGCAACGTCACTTCTATTTTTGTTGCATCGTCCATTAAGAGAGCATGCAAGAAACACACAAATTTTTATCAGGAAGTGAAGGATCTGTTTTGCAAGCATAACATATTCTTAAATTTATGTGGTAACTCAGCAGTTAGTTGGTGGATGCGTGCAGCAAGGAAACAAGAACTTCAATGCGTAGCCAAGATTTGTGAAAGTACAAGTTTTAGCTTCAGAGATATCATTGAATCGTTGCTTAAATGTAGCTTGAGAATAAGAGGCTATGAAAGTTTTCAATAAAGTAGGTGTGTCACGAGGAAGAGGTGCAAATTACTATGTACAGTGCCAATTTAGATCTAATTTCAAAATTAGAGTATGGTTAGATTATATCAAGGGAAGAAAATGAGGTACACTAAATGTGCCAAAATATACTACAGATGTAACGTGTTGCGATGAAGCTATAGGGTAGTAGGGAAAGAGTTACTTAAGCACATGTAACTGGGAGTTATGACTGTTTAGTGTAAGAGAAAAAAGAATTGCATACGTGAGGTATAAGCAAAGAATTTTGCCAGCGTCAGAAGAAGCAACAATTTACACTACAAGAATTAGATAGGCGGTAATGGCTTGTTCTTATTGAAAGTGTTGCTTGTTGTGGGAGAACTGGAGCGAGAACCAGACCGGGAATTGGACTTAGAGGCCAAGTGGGGGTAATAGTCCTTGAAGGACGGCCGGATGGCGGGTATGGTTGACTTTGGTCTGGAGTCGGTCGGGGAACCGTCGCTTCCAGGCCAGGTGAAGAGCTTCGGCGATATGGGTTGGCCGTCGACACCAATGAGGCTACTTGAGCGATTACGGTCGATTGGGGGCAGGTAGTCGCCTTTGACTGTCCCTGCGGAGCTGTACAGAGGCCAAGTGTCCATCAGTATACCGGGAGCAGCAGCAGCAGCACAGTTGAGTGCAGATACATTCAATAGACTACTTACAATTTGCAGCCGTAAGTTACCGGCTACATACAGTAGACTTCGCTTGTTAACACACAGTAACTGCAGTTGGAAAGTCAAAGTATTCTACCGACCATTTACAGAATGGGAATCGACTCTGATTGGCTCTTCGATTCATACCCCCCCCCCCACCTAGCGGCCACACCTGAAGCTTTGGTACTACTCGTAACCTAGTGTGTGCCATGCTTTTTTGTTAACCGAGTTGCTTGCGAAAACAGGATGCCCAGCACGCAGTGGTCCACTTTGACCGACGAGCATTCCAAAGCTAGGAGATAGTGCGGTAGTTCATCAGCATTACCCTTCAGCAACTGCGCGCAAGATTTAGTGATCCATGCGCAACAAAGCTTAGAACTTACCAGTAGTAGTAGTAGTCAAATATGAGCAAGAGATGAAAAGGGCTTTGGAACTATGCGAAAAAAGAGCTTGTCAGTGGTAAAGAGCCATGCGTTGGACCATAGACCCCACGATACCTTGACTGTCCTCTCCTCGCGGCAGATGGAAGATTGATAAATCTTCGATAAAATTTATTCCATTCAACGTACCGACTTGAAAAAAAAACATAATAATCTATTCTTGGAGTCGCAAGGAATGTATCTATAGGAAAGAAACGCGCATGCGTGAGCCATGGCCAACCGGGGATTGCAAAATTTATTTTTGCCGATTTTAGGTCATTTTGCTGCCCCAAGCTTCAGTTCTTGTCGTACATAGTATATAGCAACGAATTTGTGTTTCTTGCTGATCAACACGTTTCCTGCGTGCCGAAAAATGTTACTTCTTGTTGGATGTCGTTCTGTTGCCTGAAAAAGATTTTATCGAAGTTTTATCTATTTACAATCAGCCTCATTAGCAAATTTCAGTTGACAGTCAAGGTATCGTGTGGTCTATGGTTGGACATATACAACGAAGTTAATTATAGTTATTATTTCTGGAATGTTGAAAATGGTGCGCTAAGCATTTGAGTGAAAACTGAGAAGGTTAGGCATGAAATTTGGAGCTTAAAGTGCTTTAGAGAAATGCAGTAAAATAGGTAAGCATTTCTGAAAAACAATTCAGACCGTTGGGCCTGCCATGTACAGTGAAACTATTTGTACACTGCAATCCATAATCAACGTGACTGATGCTTCAAACATTCACAGTGAGTAAAGAAGAGTAATAATGTAGTAACTTTTCAGAAATGACTGTGTCATTATCTGAAATAAAAGATCTGAATGTTTCAGTTTCAGATCTTACTGACAGCTTTTTCGATGCCAATGTGTAAGTTTTTTCTGCTTAAAATTGACACCTTCACCCTTTATTGCACCAAGCAAACAACTTGCGACCAAGAAAGATCTATTTGCCTAGTAGGAATAATAGTCTATAATTCCCCTATTACTAATGTACTCAATGCAGTGCATGGGCGCTACAGCGCTTATATACGTACGTCGCAATGTTCGGTAAATGTATTGCGTGGGTTGAAACGTGACCTTTATAATCATTATGGTGGGTAAAGTTTATGGTGCTCATTGCTTATACTTAGGTACCAGCTGCTATTACAGGTGACAACAAATAGGTGAATTGAAATGATATATTAAACTTAAGTATGATATATATTTGAGTTTGTGAGTATAGCTTCCCTGACAGTGCAACCACAGATTTCAAGAGGAAGAACATTGGGCACGAAGTCTATCGATAGAAAAGTGGAACACAGGCACGGATGTGTTTCCTCACTAGCTCGAAGGCAAGGACTAGTAAATCGAGAAAGAAAGAGGAACAGAAATATAATAAGCAGGAGTATGAGGATAGAAGGAAGCGCAGTGGACACGAAGGAAAGTCCCGAAGGCAGAACTGGGGCTAAATTAACCGTTGGGGTCCTAGCTCTTATACAGGGGCGCAACTTCCAGTAATATAGGATGAGCGAACCTATTCTAGCCTATGACCTAGAGTCCACTGGATGACTTCTGAATGGATTTGTATTTACTGGATTTAAATGAAGTGTAAAAGTTATTGTAGCATCATGCATGTATACGGGCATCCTAAGTGGGGGCTAATTGTTCAAATAAATAAGGAATAGAGGGATCAGCACAAGATGTCAATATAAATGAACAACCTCAGAACGGAAGCCAGGAGCGCGAGAGTGCTCCAAATTGAGATATATATATATATATATCAAAAACCGCGCAAAACGTAAAGAACTAGTTGGAGGAGGACCTAACAGAATGTTAGACTGCCTAAAGCTAAAATTGCAAAGCAGATCCTGCGGTGGCCAATTTTTTTTTTTTTTTGGGGGCATGGAAGAAGTCCAAGGAAGCAAAAGGGCTAAGGAAGGAAAGAAATCCTGTAGCTCTAACTTAAGCTATAGGCGGTTAAAACAAAATATGGTACAGTTGCATACCTACACAACAAATGCTTTAATTATATAAAAATTGCAATTTCTGCAGCAAACGGCGCCAAAAACAAACAATTGGGTAAATATATTTTTTTAACTATGCTACGAGATATCTCGTGTTAGTTCGACAAGGAGATGCTGAAGATTAACTCTGCAGAAACATAATATCTTAAAGAAGATCATTCATACTTAATTCATGGCTCGTGACGCCTTCTTATGCCATTATTCAGCTCGAGCATATCTCCTCGTAGAATTCTTTGCTCGCCTTTTATTAAACGAAAAATACAATACCTGGCCTTAAGCAAATACAGTAACTTATTAGTGGCCTTCCGTAACTCCATAGAAAATAAATGTATCGATTACAAAAACCAGGTAGAAACACGGGCCTGAAGCTCTATTGAGCAATGTAAGTTCAGATGCAAAATTAAATTTATGGATATGCATATATTCTATTATTGGAAATTTATTTCCGTACAATCTCTGTCCATACTAACTTTCATTCATAAAACACTAAAATTTCAATTACTTGTAAGGTAGTGTGAAGAGAAGGAGAAGTACTAACACTACCGTACTGTATATATAGCTACAACCGAGTGCCTATTTGAACATCTCTTGTACTTCTCCTGTCCTTTCAAAGCATGATTGCCGCTCTAACAATCACGCTATTCGAGTTAAAAGCAAAGCCGTCATTAAAGTGAAGAGCTGCTTCCCCCCCCCCCAAAAAAAAAGAACCAGAGACATTTTGCAAACAACTGCTGCTTACTCTATTACCGAACAACTTCATACACGTGAAACGTTTTATAATTGAATAGTAATGGGTCCGGTCTGGGTAGTGACAGCTTCTGAAAGAGTGAAATGCTGGTGAGCTACAAAAAAAAGAATGCACGTAAGTTAAGAGGCGGTATGTGTGTGTGCGGGCGTATTAACTTCCAGTTAAGATAAAGAGATAGATGAAGAACGTTTAGAGTACAGTTCAAGTAAGAGCACAGTTAAGTGTATCAAGGCACGCAATGTGGAATCACTCATTTTACACGAGAGTTTATGTATATCTTCTTATTTGTGGTGTTGTGGTTTACATTAAGGATGTATGACAAGCCATCACTAGTCATAGTGGGGACGTAATATTTCAGGAAAGTAGAACTAGCTCGTGGCCTTATAACAATTGAAATTGTTTGAAGTGTGACTGCGACAGTCTTAATTGTGGGGTTACAACACAGCTGAAACTTGCGTAAAATGATTTTCATGTGTGACTCCTGTGGTGAAATCCGTGTAAAATTATTTTGAGAATCGAGACTGACTTGTGACGTACGACAATTGAAACTCACATATAATACATTATAGTTTGATTGATCGATGCATTTAAGACTCGGCAGCTATTCGTGTAAAACAATTCGGAGGTGTAATTACCTTGTGATCATTAGCAAAACACGTCTAACCTACATGGGAGTAGTATATATTTCTTTCTTACAATATTTCTATGCATATAGGTATACGCAGGGAGACCAAAGTAATTGTTAGTGTCTACTTCCAGCGTTTTACATGGAGCCCTATTGTGGCTCTTCTTCAGTGTCATTTGCTGCGCCATAGCGGTAGATATGTATTACATGACTATGATCGGTCATCTGTTTAGATGTCTACTTCTTAAGTCTTCGCACCTGTATACCTGTGTCAATATGACTGCCCCACATGTAGCTGGCTACGCTACCTCTGGGATGATGTGCATAAATGCTGCTCCAATACACTTGTGAGTTGAATTGTCACAAGAAACTTTGGAATATTATGAGAAAAAGCTGTTGCAGTATCACTATACGATGATTTAAATAAGCAAAACTACATGTATATGTCGAGAAAAGTCGTGAGGAGACACCATCTATCAATGAGAGAGATAAGCTAAAATAATGACCTGACACATTTTTTGGACCCAGGCAAGTTTGCATAATCATGATGAATGATTTCGCTACGTCCCGAAGTATAGAACTAAATTTCCAAATCAAGCCCTGCTCTATGCCACAGGGATCATTCCTATCTAGATTCCATAGATTTCAGAGAAAATTAGATATAGAGCTATCAAAACGTCATGTTAACACAAATGTTGCAGGTATACCAGTACCAGCGTTCATGACTTCATAATTAATGGCATGGCGACGGTACTCACGGCCCAAAGGTTTACTCGTGGGGCGAAGAACATCACTACCGTACAAGACTGTGTTAGTAACATTACTACATCTGTGACCACGTTCTGTTAGCCAACATTAGGTCTGCTCACTATTGCAGTGATGCAAACAAAAGATACCAAAAGTGACGTCACCAGAGAGAGGCCAGCAGTGATAGCTCGGTGCCAGCTCCACCTCAAGAACAACTTTTTTTTTGGTGGTAGTGGCGTAGATCAAATCCTATGACAACCAAAGTCCGTTCGCAGGGGTGGTATCATGTTGTCAAGTCACTAACTGCTTACTTATGATGACGGTACAGCAGACGTAACAAATAATGTATTTCACATGGAGGGGCTCAGTGCGCGATATACAACTTGGCAAACAAAACACTGGTTTGAGGTTGGTGTGACATCATGAAAGCAGGTTAATTTACGAAGTTATGACATAAACCCAACTCAATCAATTGTTTTTGCCTTAATTGTAATGCCACATAGCAGCTTCAAAATCCAGATTTGTTTAAGAGAGCAGTCGACGAGTGACGTGAAGGTGAAAAACCATGTGCGAAACAGAGTATGCATATATGTATTAATTTAAACCTTCAGTAACGTAACTGTCGAAAGCAAGAAACTGTATCTTTGTCGACCCATGCATCTGTGCTTATGAAATGCTTTGATAATTGGTGACCAATGAAGCTGACAGACACGGGCAGGTGCACACGATAGTACTGCGGATTTTAAATGAGGATATTTTAACGAAGAAACGTCAAGACACCGAGATGCATTCATTTGCAGTAGTATATTTAAAATACGACTCATTCCAACATAACTTTTTTCAACTTGTGATGCTCAAACATCTCCAGCGTCAACGGTTAAATTGTAAGATAAATTAGTATGTACCAAAGAAGAAGCTTTTTGCAGAATGAACAGGCATCGAAAAAAAAATACCTGGTAGAGAATATAAGATTCTGTAAAAAAAATTTATGTCATAAAATTGTAGGTTGTAACAGCTAGATTATGTACAGGCACTGGCAACGTGCACAACTAACTGAATAATTTGGGTTTCTGACTCCAATTGAGACATGAAGGATACCTGCCGGCGAACGCATTCTTTAGATGACACAGAAGTTGGCGGAGAGATTGGGCGATCTTTCCGCCACTGTTCGCTGGCTCTGAGCAACTGTGAAATTGAGGAATATTTCTTTACTAAATACAGTGAGCTTTAGTAACATTTGCAGATCCTAATCGATAACCCAACGTCGAAAACAGAAAGCTTTTTTTAGCATCTACATAGCCATTCTGCCTCCAGTGGTTGTACCCAATCAATTGGAAGTCAAATAAACTTTTTGTCATCTACGTTCTACAGGGACTGGAAGCAATTAATTACATAACTAAATGTTCATCACTTATGGAAAGATCAGTAAAGAAAAAGTAGTTATTTCTCTGCAGTAAGTTGTACAAATACTTGTGTTATTCCATTTCTTCATATGGATAAGCAAGAGAAAGTGTCAAATCTACATGGATGTCTAGATGTCGCGCTCGTGTTTTAAGAGGCAAAAGTTCTAGGGTTAGCCCACACAAAGAACGGTCTAGTTAGAGGCACAAACACAATGTCGTTGAAAACCTTTCAGTTCTAGCTACCGAAAACGACCACTCACTGTTAAGCATAGCGTGGTATACCAGATATTTCGCCCTTCAAAAACATGTTGCTAAACATGCACTTTTCTTCCTCGTAATACATTCAAGCACCACTGTTTCAACAATTCCACAATATAGCCTACAGTAAGCATTTGCGATATTTGTAACATTCGGGGCTAGCAGATATAGTGTATGATTAGAAACCTGCTAAATGGACAAGTCAGAGCATGCAATCAAAAGTTGTAAATTTTCGTAATAGCAGCTTTCGTTTGGCTTGGTGTGGAACGTTCTGAAGGGTAAATAACTAAAAATGCCATGGATTGGATTAATGAACTATAACATGTATACTATTGTATTGCTACTTCACTGACATATTTGTTGTTCGGTTGACATTGCCATAAAATCTCGTATCTGTCATCCGGAATTCTACTCTATAACCAATCTGTGTGCAGCGTATATCCTTCATCTTAAACTAGTAAGAGTACGTGGTCCAGTCATAAAGGTATAAATTTATTTTTTCACAAATATCTAGTATTATTCAACTATATGCCCCAACTTTACTTAAGAATCAATATCAAAATTACAGTCTCAGCAAGAACTATTGAGAATTACGTAATTCGGATTAAAATAAAGTTACATGTAAAGTACTTCACAGTAGAAATGATAAAACATTATATAGTTACTTAGCAAATGATTTCATTGACTCTTCTGAGTGTTTCAGTCATGCTTTTAGAAAAGAATTTATAATATATAGGTGTCATTGCAGGCTAAAGTTGCTTTATTTTCAACATGAGCTTGGAGACTGGGTATTTTTATTTTCAGGATATATTTTTATGCGGTTCCACCCATATTCTGTGCGATTTAGATCTTCAGTCAAAAATTTTCACTCATACCATTGTATTTGCGATTAGATATGAATCGCAATTGCTGGTAAAAATATAAATTTTTATTTACAAAATATTTGATGCCATTGAAACAGTATTACCCATGAAGCCTCTTAGAATTTATAGTTGTCAGATATCGCCGCAATATATTCACTGTAGAATAATTGCAGATTATGTTAAAGCGCGATGAAACTGTTTTTTATTATATGATACCTGGAAGCAAAGAGCGTAACGGGAGGACTCACGAGAAATTAGCAGCGAAAAGTGACGTCATCATCGACGAATCTATGGCTGAGCAGCCTAGGAGTATTTGAACTAATTTAACCAGAAAAATCGTTTTAAATTGCGAAATTCATTCTAGCGTATAAATAAATTAAGAGAATGTATACTAATTTAGCAATTATCTATAGAAAATTGCAGTGCATGCTGGCGGAAACTGTCATAGCATGAAGCGCCGAATTTGGTCCCTTTTGGTAACCTGATTTAATTTCTTTTTCTTAATTGAAGCCTTATTTACACTTCATATTCAGTTCACAGTGGTCTTCACCAAACATTTATTCCTTACCAACAAATATAAGCACCATTATAGCCAATTCTGTAAGCGAGAAAAACCACAGTAACAGTTAGCCAATTGCTCGAACTTTCTGTACTTGACGACAACATTTTAAAGTATTTTGCAGCTCAAGTAGCTGGCCAGTCATGAGCGGAAGTTTAAATGAAATAAATCGAAAAAATACGGTGATGTGTTCAAGAACTCAATCTACGAAGGCCTGAGATGCCACACTCAAATATCTCGACTCGTCGATGTGATGTAAATTTGCTACGTGCGGTCACGGCTAAGTTTTATTTTAGTCCTATTGAGTCCTCCCGTTGCATTCCTTGCTTCCCGTATGATGCAGTCTCCAGAATTCTGTTCAATTTTTTTTGCAAGGACTCAGGACTAAGGACTTAGGTATCCAATTATATCAGTTCTTTCTAGTGTTTTACATTGAATGCGTATCCAAACAATGAATCATATAGTTATTTCGTAACATTACTGTCCAGCAGCTCACAGATCGCGTGACACCATCATTGTTGTATAGTGTGAATCATTAAAAATCATTTGTTGTCATGAGGTCTCAAAATAACAGCTACTTTACGGCGTTGCTAGCACGAACATTTCTTTCTCACTCGCGCGTTATTCAACAGCTTGAGACATTAGTTGTGATCTTCCTAACTAGATGCAAACATTAGTGCTACATAAAAATTAATGTGTAAATTTATGTGTATTCGTTGTTTCATATTGTGTTATGCAACGCACTGAGTGCGCTGATAGCGCATAATGTGTGCAAGGTGCATACTATATCCACTGTTATTTTGACAATTTCCCTTCCCCCCCCCCCTCCCCGCATCAGATGGGAGCACCACATAACAAGAATCAACTCATCCACCAGATGTCGCGCAGAAGCCGAGGAGGAGGATGTGAAGAGTGATTGAACCTACCTCTCTGTCATCCCAAGCAGTAATTAAAGCTTATAATAAAAAAGAATTGGGAAGAGCGTGATACTTGACATCTGCTTGAGTGTTGTTTGTCACTCTCAGTGAAATGCTTCTTACTAATTATTTATAGGTATTTTTAGTTTAATAGACGCACTAACTTGATGAAATTTTTCAACTGCCAACTGAAGATAAGGTCAGACTTTTCCAGAAAACTCCAGCAGTGGTTTGCTTCTATAATAATAAAACGTGATAATGGTACTTCTCGGGCAATGTCAGTTGTGAAAAGTTAATTCTTTTCCCAGCACAGAAGGCCATGTTTCTCTACTCGAGAGTTGAGAATTATAGTCGGAGCACAGGAGTTATGGACTAAAAATATAATAAGACAGTTAAGACAATAATAAATCGTATGTTTTTAAGTAGCACTAGTAACTTCCAAACAGGCCGAAATATTTTCCCACTTTCTACAAGTTACAAAGGTACAACAGGGTGAACCTGTTACCAGAGATGCATTTGTTGTTACTTTTTTTTGTAGTGTACATCTGTGTAAAATATATATCAAAATGTTGTTTGCAGTGCATTATACCGGATAATATTTCAAAAAGAGGTGCGAGTTAGTTAAAGAGTATACAAAAGTTAAAATGTGTGAGAGAAGTAGAAATTACAGAAAAATTAAGCATACCTGGTGGGACTCTTGAGGCTGAGGGACGATGAAGCTCGCTGCAGGCTACCGACGCTATGGCGACGGGCGCGGAACAGCTTCTCTGGTTCATTCCTGTTGGGTAAAATAAATGATTCAGCAGATGCACGTCTCGTGTATTTGTAACAAAAAATACAGTAACGATGTTAGAAGCGATTTCCGATGGGAGGCTATGCTACGTCACAGATGCTGCTTGTTTATCTAAGTTATGGTTCATACCATAACGGGCTGGGGGCGTCCGGGCGAGCTACAACTATCTGGCGCAGCAGATTCTATAAAAATACTTTTGAGCAAAATTAAAATGCGATGAATTGGTCACACGATGATATCAGAAATTAAACAAAAAAAAAGACAAGGAGTTAGAAATATCAGTTATAAACTCACCCGCCTGCAATAGGTGGCAAATGCTCGTTGGAATGATTCCTCAGCGACAACATGCTGGGCGACTGCATATGTTGGGAAACAAACATAAATTAAAAGGTCAGTAGACTCTAAATTAGATTATATGTTAGTATAACCATATAATTAATTGCTTTACTTTGGGTAAAACTGGATCAAGTTTTTATTTATTGTTTTATTGGGATGGAGACCTGCATCACGGCTACCAGAAGCACGAAAGTATCAAGGATTCCTGAGCATGAACAACTGACTAAAAAGGAAATAGAAAAATAAAAATTTAGTTAAAATTGTCTTTTTCGCTACAAAGGGGAGTTTCAGGCAAGATTATTGCAAGTTACGAGTAGTTTATCAAGAAACACTGATAAAACGAGAACGGGGAATCATTGGAGCGAAAAAAAAATTTGCCTTAAAACCAAACAAAGACTAAGGTAGCCTGGCTCTCCTCTCCAAAGGTGTTCCCTCTAATAATGCTTTACACTTTTAATTTACCATAAACCGCACGTAATCCACTATCAATCAACACTATATAATAAACACCGTCGTGTATATTTGTTTTTATATTTATGTATTTGTACATTTCGGGTTACGCTCTTAAGGAAATAGGCGAAAAATAGGCCAGGTTGCAAATTTTGTCATTAGGTTGCCTTTTCTTGTCTCTCTCTCTGTCACGCTTTATAGGAATAAAATAGGTACAAATTCAAGGGCGTAGCGATCCAATAAATTGGAATAAGCTAGTTGGAAATTTGAGGGCTCTGGATCTCCGGCCTCTGGATCCCGAGTTCTGGATCCCGAGCTCTATATCCTGGGCTCTGGATTCCCGGCAGCTAGAGCAGTCAGAGAAGCTCAGTCTTGGGGTTGTCGTTCCTTTCGTACAAAATCCATTCCGCTTATGCTCTCATTAGCAGTTCAATTTTCACGCTGAACAGACGCCTTTTTACATTGAATTCGCATCGCAGCCAATTTCGATGCTTGAGGCTCAATAATCAGTTGGTATCCACAATACGGTGAGCCCTGGGAATTTCCAGTGAATTTGACTGAACTATGCTTTCTTAGGGCAGCTTAACATTTGATCAAGTCCAAGCTGATATTCAAGCCTTATTTTTTGCAGGGGGGATATTTTGCTATCGCAAAACTCATGGCTGTACAACTTGCGTTTCAATAATGGAAGATCAGGCCTGCAAGGTTGAAACCTATAATACAGCAAAACCTATACTGGGAACCGGAACAATAAAAAGCTCAATCACAAAATTTTTGCGTCATTTTTGACGGCTGGGCCCTCTAGTATAATAATGCACAGTTGTTGGTCGCTCCGATCTTGCTTGCTCTCTCTTTTTTGGTTGGTCCTTCCCTCCGTCGCGCTACTAAGGATTTAGATAGAACATTCATCTACTGAAAAGTTGAGATACCGTAAAATTTCAGCCCTAGGAGTAACCCTGACAAATATAGCTTCTGAAATATATGTTCAAAAGTGGAAATACTGCATTTTTCGAATCCCGCTTTGCTCTCAAAATAAGCTCGGCACTTTTTGATATGACGATGATGATTCCTCTTCTGAGCGTGGTAGATGAAAGGTGGTTCTTTTGATGGAGTTTTTGATCCTGTCGGGCATAAGCTAGGCCTATATCGCATATTTTTTAGCTGAATTTCTTTTTCGTAGCAGCTCGAGAGGCCCAGTCTTGGTTGAAGTTGTTGTTCCATTTGGGCATGATCTATTTCACTTATGCTTTCCTTGGCTGAATCTTTTCATAGCAGTTGAAACTTCACTTCGAACAGACCCCTTTTTACATTGAATTTATATTGCAGCCAAATTTCGCCCCTATAGGTTTAACTGGGTCTGCTGGTATCCAGGTTACGGCAAGCCCTGAGCATTTTCTGTGAATTCATTTGACAACCATGTTTTCCTAGTGCTACTCAACCCTTGATCACTTCAATTTGAGTTTCAATAATGGAAGATCCCGCCTGCCGGTGTGAAACCTATTTTACGGTTTAATCACAAAATTATTGCCGTAATTTTTTGACGGCTGGGCCCTTTAGTTATATAGATACACGACAGTGCACAAGCCACCACCGGTGGATAGCAACTGCTTATAGTCTTCTTTTGTTACGATTCTACGTTCTGTATTCCAGTATGACATACCAAATTATCTAAAGGGCTTCAGGAGCCAGAGAGCAATCCGTGTTCAATATACATATATCCAAATATAATAGTCTAGTATTTATATTTCTATCAATTATATGGACAAAATTCGTCATTGCTGCACGCAACAATGGTACGAATAGTTACATATGGTTATTATTATTGTATTGAAGGACCTAAGCTTCCGTTTCCACAAGAGGGAGAAACAAGGGACTTATAGTATGACGATAGAAATGGGGAACCCATGCATGAAGGTGTTCCCACACATAATCGACCCGTATAGGAACAGCAAGTCTGAAAAGAAGAGGAAGAACAGAAGAAAGTAAGACTAGTAAGAGTATGAAATCAGGAGGAAGCACAATAGGCACGAAAGACAGAAGGCCCGGAGGCCTAGCTAATAGCTAAGCTAACCTACACATTACCCCTGGGGTCGCTGTTCCCCATAACATAGGATGGACAAACCTAGCCCTATGGCCCATCCTATGCCCCGAGGGGAGTCACATATGGTAGAATTATTATTATTATAGTCTTAGTTTCACCTCCGTAACCACTCTGCGAGTGATCCCTACAGTGATCCACGGTTATTTTAAGATTTCGCATTTAACAATTCTCACTGTATTCACTCCACACACTTCCACATCACCAGGCGCTCATCGCATTATTATTATTATAGTCACAGTTTTACCACCGTATCCACTCGTTGAGTGATCCGCACAGTGCAAACTCGGTCGTTCTCCGCAGCTCGGTAGGAATATTTTATCTCGGCATTCCTGCCGGAAAATCTCGGTTGGCTCAGTGCGCTACTACCGGCGGGAAAAAAGGCGCAAAGTATAGCCTAGTAGGAGACACTCAAGTGGTCGGCTCTTTTTGTGTCCTTCCACCCGAGAGAGACTAGAGATGTCCCGCGTACGAGGTCGGCTATCTCGATCGACAGCCCACCTCACGGGGCAGAAAGAGGAAAGTAGAGAACCTACCTAACTTTACAATACTAACCTCGTCAGCAGGAACTACGGCAAACTGCAACATCTCCTGCGGATAAGGCACTCGGGAAGCTTTAGTGCGTGATGCCCAAACATATTGTGGCAGGGAAAGAGCCCGTCACAATATGCCCCAGAGGGCGGCGCTCATCGCATTCAGCATCTAGAATCGCATTATCAGAACAACAGACTCTTGTCTTTCATCAACGCCATATTCATCTGGGCGGACACATCTGGAGGTTTCGTTACGATTAAATCAGTTCAACTATTACGACACATGAAGACTTTCCAGTCGAATATCAGATCTATGATAGAAGGTAGGGTTGAGGCTCAAAAAAGGCCCCATCTTCCACCCATATGAAGCCGAGCGCCTTAACCATGTAGGGCTCCTATAAGGTAACCACGGGGAGATCTCGGCCTTCGTCAAATATTATAGTATAAGTTAGTATCCCGTAGATACCTAAACAGAGGACAGTCATAATGTACAGGGCCGCTGTCAACCAGCCGACAGTCTAATCGAGGCTCACAACCTGCACTCGTAAGTTGGCGAATTCGCTGCTGTTGATAATTGGGCACTCATATAATATATGTATAACGGTTCGAGGCACCAGGCAATCACCACAAAAGGGTGCCGGGTCCCCAGCTATGAGATGACAGTGGGTGCATTGCGTATGTCCAATGCGCAATCTGCACAGCTTAGTTTCCCATTCTCGAACAGATTAGTAGCTAGTAGCAAAAGGGATCGTTGATTCTTTTAAAGCACGAAGTTTATTATAGTGGAACTCCGCCCATTCGACAGATGGTAGAATACAGTATACATATATATATATTTGTACTGATACGACAAGGAATAAACTGCAAATAAGGAAAATATAAGGGATACATAGAGCAACACTCAACAGCAGTTAGTACATTACGGACACGTAGACGGACACCAAATTAAGCCACGTGGCTTAAAACAAACATTGCACCTAACAACATCAGAGGTACGTGTTTGCTTTATAGCTCCAATGAACACTAAACAGAACACTACACACTAAACAACACCAGAGCTGTTTACTATAGGGCCACGTAGCACATGTAGAGCATTACACATAACACCAGAGGTGCTCGCAATAATTCCAATAGCATAACCTACTGCCCCTGTACCAACTCTCACCCTGTAGATGCTGTTGAGCTCGTTGAGGTAGCGAGTGTCCCGCTCCACGTTGGTGTACTGCAGCTCCTGCTGGTACAAGTTGTACAGCTCCTGAAGCTCTGGGGGCATCATGCCGCTCGAATCTGCAAAGTGAAAGTGATTCAGACAATGGTTACTTGATCCCTTACCGACCAAGAGGATTTATTGATACTCTCACTCGCCTAGTTGAAGCCGCACTACCCGTAGAGTACACTGTGATCCGAAGAGAGGAAGAAAGAAGACTCAAAGAAAGGCAACAGAAACGTGGAACCACCGACCAAGAAGAATTCACTTGTAGCTCAAGCTACAAGTGAATTCACAGTCACATGAGTTCCATAAGTCTTAAGTTTAGTCAGTCACCGAGATCACCACGCGGGCAAAAACGCGCCTTAATGTGCAACGTGCTTGACAGCAACTTCCTTCGGCTAATTCAAAGAGTCCATTTTAGTCTTGTAAAAGCAATTTGTCAGGCCTATCCTGAAATATGCTTCTCCTGCGTGGATATTCAACTTGGCCGCTAACCCACTACAACACCTTTTTGACAATGCAAACTGCGGCCCTCCAGATAGCCACCGTCTGGGAAAAATTTTCACCAATGCACTATCTCCACGCTGGAATACAGTAAAGGGGCTCTCTCTGCGATTACACATGGAGATGAGGGTAACAGAGTTCTTTACGGCGGCTGTCGTACCCGGCTCTTCATGTTGTCATCTCCATCGACCGAGGGAAACTGCGAGACAAAATCACACAGCCTTTCCCACTCAACTGCCAAACATCCATACAGGAATGGAGCGGACATTATACAGCTGACTTCCGAACTAGATGTTGGGGTTGCCTCCCGGAGGTTGACCAGGGGGGGGGGGGACTTGAGCTCTCCCGTCCCGACCGTGTTACTCTCACCCGGCTCAGCTGTGGGTACCACCCTGGTCTCATATCCTACTGGTGCAGAATCAGTCCCGAGGTGCTGGATCAGTGTCACAGATGCGTTAGGGCTTTGGACCGAGGCCAAAGATTCTAGGAGGCTTCGGCCGGACACGGTCCAACATCTGGCATTTCGTCCAGCAGAAACGAATGTCTTATGCATCTCTGGCGGAGACCCGCAGAGGTCGTGAACCTCGCTAAGGCCGTCGGAGTGTAGGACCCCTAGCAATACCTCCCATTATTAAATCTTCATGCATATATAATTGTAAGTTCCTCACAGTGAACACGCTTGTTGGAACCAAATGCTTTGACTGCCAATTTTACTGATTCGCAAAATTGATGAATTCTTGATGGGCAGAGTATATTTTGTACGATGTACCTTCATACATACAGGTTTCTAATCAAAGTGGATGAGTTTACTCATAAGTTCAAGATGCTCTAGGTCTGGTCGAAACAACAAGAAAGGGAAAGTAAAGAACACAAAGAACGTCAAAATATGAGGATAACTGAACGACGAGGATCACCGCGCACGGGGACAATTTAATAGGAAAGGCGATCTACAGCATAGTACGTTTACATTACTAAATCGCTACATGTGAGTAGGTTAGGTACAACGGATGTAGCTTCGTAGCAAATGTACCTGCGAACATCATCAGCAATTGATTATTTTAAAAAATGATGGAAATTATGTAATCCCTCATTTTCTTACAACGTTTTAGAAATAATCTAACATTGCACAAATCAATGGGTGGGGGTCACTGTTGAAAATCATATATGGCGACAAAATACACATATACAAAAACGACAACTACCAACAAATCTTGGCATCAGTAGCTACTTAGCGGATCGTATAGGCTATGGATATATAAAATTACCTTACAGTTCACCGTATTGCATTTGCTTCTAAAAGGAGGTGCAACAATTCGTGTGAGACTCAATTATTTCATAACATTTCGCTCAACATATGCGCCATGTCAGGTAATAAAATATTCAAACTCCTACTCGTGAAGTATGCAAACCGGTAAAACTAAAAGTATGCAAACCGGTAAAACTAAATGAGTTTATTGGTTAACAGAAATAGCTGTTCTGTTTATTATACTTATAGTGCTTCCTTGAGCAGTAGAATTCACACCAAAAGTTATTTCACACTTTGACCTCATTTGGTGGTACAACAGGTCATACGAGTATAAAACTAAGGTCACCTGAACTGCATCCTCCAGCCAGGAAATCCACCCGCATTGGTACATGCTGCAGATAACTACCCGAAAAGCATGCGCAGCTGCAGTAAACAACAAATTGTCCGAGCTATGGAGTCGAGAGACGGAAGACTCAATGGTAACTGCAACCCCCATCTTTCTCCTGGTTTCTCAACCACTTCATAAAGTTCAGTGACCGTAAAATGCATAGTTCCGTGAAAATGTAACAATGACACGACTTAGATATTGCCGCTTCATTATATTGATTTTTAACAAAATTGCGATTAACTGTTGTTCTAGCTTCTAATGTAGAATAATTAAACATGTAAATGAGACTAAATTGCTAAATTCCATAGGGAAATGCAGACCGTTAGCCGTTACGCCCGTGCATCTGTGCCGCCGGCAGTACCCCTGTCGCACCCTTAGTACTCTCTTTCACTAATTAATTTGCTTCTCTCGCACGAATAATACTATCTGAAGTTTAACATATATGTTGCGGCATGAAAAAAAGGATTAACTTTACCCAGTGTTTAGGAAACCAGGCCTAAGTCAGTGTCCTCGGAGTGAACTAAGAACGTCAGAAACGCTGACGCTACAATCTGAGCGTCACAAGGCTTCAATCTTTCTGGCTGGAGAGAGGACATTAGACTGAAAGACGACACGCGCAGCGTTCTTAGCGAGCTGCTGCAGTGGGTAGCTACTGGATTATTCACACATGTGTGTACATAGTAATGAAAGTGTTCACACAGGTCTATGCCTCTTAATGGTATTTTCACACATGTCGTCCACATATTTATGATTTTGTCACACACGTGTGCACATGGTTATGGTTTTTTTTTCACACAGGTTGTGTACATCGGTATGGTGGTGTTCACAGACGAGTGTGACCTTGCTAATATTGTTCATATAGGTATGCATATCTTTATGGTATTGTTCAAACAGGTGTATGGGTGCATCCTTATGCCACTCTTCACGCAGGTACATTTATTTATGTGTGAGTATAACTGTATCTTAGTGTTTACACAGGTATGCAGATACTGATGTTGTTGCATGAACAGGTATCAACATCTGTATGCCATTGTTTGCCCAAAGTATAAATACATCTTAATGTTAGTGTTGACACACGCGTGCACATTCTTTATGCTATTGTTCACACAGGTTCCTACAGGCAAACCTCGAACATGGTGATGGCTAGTTCTGATGCATACCAACTTTTGACATAATAATTATGCACCTCAATAATTCCCCTGATGCCACTGTAACCTATATTGGAAAGAATCAAAATATGTGGCGCGTTAGTAGTTTCTTTTTTGAAAATTCAGAAGGCATTACTAGCAACCAATTCAAAAGTTTTGCTACGTTTGGGAGGTAGTGAATTTATTAAACCAGTACGACGAATTTTTTACTTTAAGAAAAAATTATGCGAGAAGAGGAGTTTCAGTATATAAACTGTTGAGGCTATAGCCGTGGTACAGCGCTGATAAGTACTGGGAATTTCAATATTTTACCAGGTATTTCTCTTTCATCAATGAAGTACCAAATATAGTGCATTGTAGTTGCGATGTACGAGGCTCGCCTGTACATTAGAAAAAATACCGCACTAACACGCACACACCGCGTCAGATATACTCACCACCAGCTCCTGCAGTGGGCAACCAACAATACTTTTAGCATTTGTATAATTAGTTTTATTATTAATATATTTAAATAAAAGCATCAGCATGGTAATCCTGTTGACAAGTAGTAGTAGTAGTAGTAGTAGTAGTAGTAGTAGTAGTAGTAGTATTCTCTTACTTTAAGCATTCCTACCCACAGAGTACACTGTGGTCCAAAGAGAGGAAGAAAGAAGGGACATCAATAATGTCGAGAGAAACGTGGAACCCATGCACGAGTCAACGCGCGTGGGAAGAGGAAGTCGGGAAAGAAGAGGAAGAACAGAACAAAGCATCATCAGTAGGAGTATGAAGTTGGAAGGAAGCAAAGTGGGCACGAAAGACAGACGTCCCAAAGGCCTAGCTAATGTCTAATTAAGGCAGCCTATACTATCCTCTGGGGGCACTGCTCCCCACTACAAAGGATGGACGAACCTAACTAACCTAACTCTATGGCCTATGACCATCCTATGCCTCCTGAGGGGGTTGAGAAGTAGCAACAGCAATCAGCAATTGACAAAACGCACGTTAGAACCATTTGAGAGCAACACAATTTATTTGGTTTTTAACCCGTGTAAAAGTATTTAGGTCTGTCTATTTATATTTCGCACGAGATAAACATACTTTAAAAAGTGCCGCTAAATTATATTCTTTCAGTACAATGGCAATAGCTGAGCCTGAGTCCCAGCTGCTCTCTGAGAATGGGCCGGTTGGTCCATCTACAGCCAGTAGATCTGCTTACTTTATCGGAACAGTCGCAATATAAACCACAGATTAGCTGATTCTGTTATATCGTACCTTCGAGCATCTCCCTCTGACGAGTAATGATCTCTTCGCAGAGCGATCTCTGTCTGTCGTATCTCAGGATGAGCAGGTCCCGTCTCTGGAGCTCGTGTTCCTTGAGTACTGCCTCACTTTCCATCTCCATCTTCTGAATCTCTAATTCGTGTACCTGGAGATGGTCCCGAAAAATTATTATTTTCATCAGTAATTGGACGTGGTTTAAACTTTCCTAGTCATTTTCAGGCATTTTAAAAGCAGGGCGGGAAATGTACGTAGCTAACGGAAAAAATTAAGAACCACACGCACCACGAGCCGGTGAGCGTAGGAGCAGCAAGCCGGCAAAGTTATTGAAAGTTCTGAAAAGATTCATTTTTTTTATCTAGAAAACGACGATTTTCATTTTGCGCTTACAGAATTTGTCAAGAATTTCCAATTCAGGTTGTAAACGAACGATCGAAAAAAATTAATTGTAACTAGTCTAAACAGCAGACTTCGGCTGGCCTGCGTACACGAATGACGGGCCGCAAAAGAACGGGAAGAGTGGTCAAAAAGATCATCAATAGCAAAACGAAGGACGAAAAACCTACAAATACATGACCTACCACTGGACGTAAGTGAAGCTAACAGCACCTCCATAGCTAATACTTTTGCTAGCGAAGCAGTGGCTCACCTTACACAACAACGACAGCAGCTCCTTTTGCTCCTCGCTGTTGATCGCCTGTGGAAGCTCCTGAAAAAAATTGCACTTATCAGTCGAAAAACTTTTAAACTGGGCGGATAGCAGCGAGAAAGGTTCAGTTACAGTTAAGATTGAATTTATTTTTCTTCTCGCTTCGCGACTCGTCGCTTATGCGAGATGTTGTTTCTCCAAATGAATAGTTCAATTAATGGTTTATTCCATGGCATTCAAACAAAAAAGTACCTACGGTTAAGCTACTCTGGAGAAGTTCGCAGACGGGGGATCTAAATATGCAAAAGTAAAGGACAAGCTGAAAAAGGGAGTAAAGCCACATCGCAACGACGAGGAAGACGTCCATGTGGTCCAGGAGGGTTCGGACACTGTGGAGCAGCCCGAGCAGTTCAGAGTCATCGTCATCTGCGGCGAAGCAAAACATTAGTTATTTCGGTTTCTTGTCAAATGCAGAGGCATTGACTTGTTTGAAACTTGAGACAGAAGCGTTGACTTCGCCATTTTGAATCGTGCTGCAGGTGTTACAAGTGAGCTGATTACATATAGTAGGCTGAAAATTCCATTTTAGGAAGTAAGGTTGAGTGTTGCGAAATAGTTCGGAAAAATATTTTACAGGATTAAAATTAAATCAGGTGTTTGGTCTATTGACGATCGTTGAAAGTTGCTGTCTCGCTGTTCTCAAGTCTGAAACAAAACTTAAGGCGAACTTTCGCTCGACATGTCGTCACTCATTTTCAATATGTAGCCGGATCATTCGGTTCACGAAACCAATCGCTTTGGACCACCTGTACACTCTGCCGATTCCATACTTACACTGACGGCTCATCAGATGTTAGCTTGCATCCCATCGAAACGGCAAACCGCCAGTGTTGCCAGATCTAACGGTCCGTTGCCAGTCGCATTACTTTATATAGACACTTTGTGTGCTTTGTATCGCACCGAAGGAACAGCGTCCTTCATAATCATAGATACTTTCAATCAATGCAATTTTTACGTGACACCGAAGTTCTCTTTGATCCTTAAGTGTTGAGGACTACATTGTTGTACATAATAGTTTAAGCTCTCCGGCTTAGCCATAGTACCGACGCTGCCATAGAGGACACAAATACAGTTTGTGGAGAAATATGTGGCACCCACGCACGGTAGTGTTCACCCTCGGGATCAGTGAGCATGGGAAGAACAAACCTGGAAAGACGAGGAACGAAAGAGCCACTATAGTATGAGTGTGAAAGTGGGATACAGCAAAATAGGAGCGATATCTTAGGGAAGATATACCTATGATGCGAGGCTATTGCGAGCCGCACAAGGCTTCGATTGGTGGGGTTTAGTTAGAGCAGAATAGCTATATGTTGTCTTTGGCCCTGTGCGATTGAGTCAGTTAAAGCCGAAACTAAACTCCAAGAACCTACTGGATTCAACCATTACACCCATGTCAGTGCACAATGTATACTGCATCCATGTCACCACATAATGTGTACCATACTTTACGCGATGGCTGCTTTAGTATTCATTAATTACTTCGGTGACAGGCGGGTAGCTCAAGATGCGATACTATGAATTCCATACCCAGGCATGGCTGTACACAAACGCCAAATTCAAAAAAAGAACTCTGCAGTCCAGTATGAATCAACTTTGTCTTCATCTCTAAAATGAACAAAAGTAACTTATGGATTCTCATAAGAATACATTGCTTGACACGTTTTCCATGGAGGACGGTGAAAAGCTTGAAGGTAGTCTACTATTTACTAAT
This sequence comes from Parhyale hawaiensis, assembly GCA_001587735.2. NCBI lineage: Eukaryota > Metazoa > Arthropoda > Malacostraca > Amphipoda > Hyalidae > Parhyale > Parhyale hawaiensis. Next base: position 30,317,094 of record LQNS02007215.1, on the reverse strand, counting down.
GTTCATCTACAGAAGTGACACCATCGAAAGCTCCAAAGTGATATAGAGCAGGTGCACAATTTAGCTGACCCCTTAAAAAGAAACCACTTTTTTGAGTACTGGACGGCTTGGTACTGGTTTATTTATTTACATTTTGTACTTCTGCCTCATACAACTGGACATATCTTCACGGAATAAATATTATTAAGCCCATGAATTTTTTTAGCACGACGTACTGGCCAACGTGGGCTATGATTATTAGATTACTGGTTAATTTTAGAATCCGTCTCCACAACTAAGATGCTCCAACAGAGGAAGAAGTGAGAGATATATAGCATGTCGATAGGAACGGGGAACCCATGCACGAAGGTGCTCTCTCACAGCATCAACACACAAGGGAGCAGGAGGAAGTCGGGAAAGAAGAAGAAGGACAGAATAAGGTATCATCAGTTGGAGTGAAAAAGTGGAAGGAAGCCAAGTGGGCACGAAAGGCAGTCGTCTCGAAGGCCTAGTTAATGGCTAAGATAACCTACACAATCCCCCTGGGGGCACTGCTTCCCATAACATAGGATGGGGGAACCTAACTAAGCTAAACCTGTGGCCCATGGCCCATCCTATGCCCGCCGAGGGGTCGTGGGCTATATTGCGTCGCAAAAAGAAAAGGATATGTTGCAGTACGGATTGTCTAGAGCAATATAGAGCCGATGCATGAAGGGGTTCCCGCCCTGGATCAATTGGACACGGATACAGCAAGCCGTTCAAGAAGAGGAAGAATTATACAAAGCATTATGGGGAAGAATATGAAGATCTCAAGAAACTAAAACAGTCAGGAATCTCACACGAAATATACGTTAAGTGGAGATATCTTGTATGAAACATAAATCTATTATAAAAACAAAACAGACCACGAGACACTCCAGGTTAGAACGCTAAGCTTATCTTACTATCTTACACACTGCACAGGCTTTGCTTCCTAGATACAATTAGGGGCTTTTTCTCTTCCAGGACTGTCATAGGAGAAAGACTTCTACTCGTAGCATGGGAACAGCAACACCAGAGAAAGACGGGGTTAGAGAGGGTCGGGGTAAACACTGCCATGCAACAAGTTGTCTACCTCTGTCTTTGTCCATGTCAATGGTAATTTCTCCGTTCGATTTCTTCTCGGGTTTGTTAGAGCGGCGGAGTCTCTCGGCCTCCCACTCCTGCACCACCTGGTTCTGTCTCTCAAACTCCATCGTCAGCGCCAACACGTTTGTGTCGATTTCCATAAGTTTGTTCCGCAGGTTCATCTGCTCCCTGAATATGGCGATGAGTTCCTTCTTCAGCTCCCGGGTCTTGGCGGAGTTGCGGGAGGCGGAGCCGCGGGAGCTCTTGCTGGGCTCCAGTTTAGAGTTCAGGCGGGTGATCTCTTCTTTGAGTTCAGTAATGATGGCTTGGTACTGAGATACGTGGTACGATACATCCAGCACGTTGCGCCGTGTCTGATGGCATACGAAAGGATTAATTATTTCAACTACATAATATGAAACATCCAGCACGTATCGGCGTGGTCGTTAGGATACAATCAGGGGGAGTAATTACAATAGCTGGTACGATACGCCCAGTGTGTAGCTGTAGGTCCGATGGAATACAAATGGAAAAATTGAATTTTTTGCTCTATCTATGGCTTCCAATCATTTATTTTGTAGCTGATAGAATACAAAGACCCTTAATATGGACATTCGCAACGATGCGCCCAACCTACTGACCTGCGGTATACCAATCAAACCGCTGGAAATCTAGAGTACAAATTTAGAGCCCAGGTAAAAGGATATTTAGGGGTATATGATAAATATCCTTTACTTCAACTAAAGCCAATTATGAGTAGGAATTAATTAACAAGTTTAAGAAGTGGCTAGTTTCTAGATTAAGCGCTAATTACCACTCTATAGAAAAAGTACGATGATGAAAGACCTAAACTTATGGTGATTATGATTTGATTAAAATGTTACCAATTACCTTGTTGGTGATATTTTTGGCTTTGTCGGCATAGATGAGCGTGTTACGCGTCTCCTCCCTGTGCTTGTGCGAGGGCGACACGTGGGCGATCATGACAGTGCGGCAGTTGCCGGAGAGCGCGTCCTGGGAACCGAGGATAAAGTTAAACCTCGGCGGCGGGGATTTTTTTCCTTTTAACCCGATACAACCTGAACTAAGCATCACTGAATGTATATACAGGGTGTTGGAAAATTCAGTGCAAATATTTTAACCACAAGTCGAGTCAACATAGCCGTACCTATAGCCTGACCAGCCCACGAAGGCGGCTTAGGCGGGGCATGAGAGATTGCGCATGTGTCATATTTCGTACTTAGATAAAATTGATCTTTTTGTATTTTACTTCTCCGAAAAAATATAGAATTATCTTGGACTGCTTTGAAAGTTACAACTGCAATTACAATTGTAACTTCCAAAACAGTCCAAGATAAATCTATATTTATTGGAGAAGTAAAATATAAAAAGATTAGTTTTATCTAAGTACGAAATATGACACATGCACAAAAGGGTGGAGCGAAAAAGGGGGGTTTTGCAACTTTTCTTGAAATGTGACTTCCAATAGAGATATTATGTTGCCAAAGTGCCTCAAAACAATCATGTTAAAATTATAGAAGTGTAGATGAATATTTTGAGGTGCNAACCGCGAGGGTAACCGAGGGAAGGGCGGGGTTAGGGGGAGCGCGCGAGGGTAACGCCAGGCGGGCGAGGGTAGCGCGGGGCGCGCGAGGGGAACCTACCCTCAAAAAGTACTATCTCGTCGCCTCACCCACTACTAACGCAGAGTGTGCCTGTTGACGGCGTTTTGAGTGCCTCAGTCGCGGTGTTGTCTGGCGTCCCTCAGGGTAGCGTGCTTGCCACTGTTCTTTATACTAGTGACATGTTCTTTTCGCTAGAAAACACAATGGTCAACTATGCCGACGATGCCACTTTGATAGCAGTGATACCTGCTCCCCGCATGCGTAATGCTGTCACCAAATCACTGAATAGAGATTTGTCACGCATTTGTGCATGGTGCTTGGCCTGGAGTATGATGCTGCAAGATAGTAAGACTAAGTCGATGATTATCAATCGGCCTCGAACACTTGTACCGCAGCATCCAAATCTGGAGATAGATGTTACTTTGCTTCAGGAGTATCTCCTCGGAGATTCTTGGTGTTGTCTTTGATGAGAGGCTTACTTTTGAGCCGCATATTAGGCAACTGGTGCTACGCACTTCCACTAAGATTGAGTTCCTGTGTAAAGTGAATTCTGTGTTTGGTGACAGTGAGGTTGACCGCAGATGTTTTATGCTTTTTTTGTTGCCTATGTTGGAGTATTGCTCGCCGGTCTGGGCTTCAGCTACTGACAGTTACTTACGTCTATTGGACCGACTTGTGACTTTATTATTATATTGTGGGTTTTATTATTATTATTATTATAATTATATTGAGTAGTTTAAGTCTCCGTTTCCACAGCAACGGCGATCTAACAGAGGAAGTTCGTTCCCTGTGAATCACACTGCTATCTGTGCACCTTGGGTACGTGCTCCCACAAGGGTGTGTCCTAGTTGCGCGTACCCTTGTCGTTCAGCCCTTTCTTCAGTAAGAACAGATTGAAGAAAAATCAGTTGGAGTAAAAGATGGGAAGGAAGCACAGTGGGCACGAAAGACAGCCGTCCCGAAGGCCTAGCTAATGGCTAAGGTAACCTACACAAACCCCCTGGGGGCGCTACTCCCCATAACATAGGATGGGCGATCCTAACTAACCTAACACTATGGTATTGTGGGTTTTCCCGCCGTATTAGATACAGACACTATATAACAGCGATCCAATTTTGTATGATATAGTTTAGAAGTTTAGTCGAACTAAAATGAGTTCTATCAGATTAATCCTGGCCAGGTGCACCATGTTTGGCAGGAAATAAGGCGCGAACATCTCCAACTCCACACGGCTCGGTCGAACGAAATCGCTCAGCCGTGCGGCTCAGAAAAGGAGACGAAAAACGAAAATAGAAGAAGACAGAAGAAGGCGAACACTCGTGCGGGGGGTCCCTTCCGTGGCCCCCCACACGGAAGCAGATGGGAGTCTCATGGGATGGGTCGCTTACCACCATCCGGCGGCCCACCTCGCGGAACAGAAGGGGAAATATAGGAAACCTACATAACTCTACAAAACTAACCTTCTCAGCAGGAACTGCGGCCAGATGCTACATCCAATGCGGAGAAGTCACTCGGGACCCTTGGGTGCGTGATGAACTGTTCCCAAACATGTTAAATGGACACTAATGCAGTAAATCGTTCAAGAAGAGGAAGAATCATACAAAGCATCATCGGGAGAAACATGAAAATCAAGAAACTAAAAATATATACGGTATCAGAAATCTCATACAAGATGTACGTGAAGAGAAGATATCCTGTACAAAACATAAATTAATTTAAATTACAGACCATGAGACACTCCAGGTTAGAACGCTAATCCCATCTTACTCATGCTCTGTATCCTCTATAAAATTAAGGGCTCTTTCTCTCATGGGACCGCCATAGGAGAAAGAATTCAATTCGTAGTAAGGGAAAAACTACACTAGAAAAAGAAAGGGTAAGATGGGGTCGAGGTAAACACTACCATGCAACAAACTACTCACCTCTGTCTTTGTCCATGTCAATGGTAATTTCTCCGTTCGATTTCTTCTCGGGTTTGTTAGAACGGCGGAGTCTCTCGGCCTCCCACTCCTGCACCACCTGGTTCTGTCTCTCGAACTCCATCGTCAGCGCCAGCACGTTTGTGTCGATTTCCATAAGCTTGTTCCGCAGGTTCATCTGCTCCCTGAATATGGCGATGAGTTCCTTCTTCAGCTCGCGGGTCTTGGCGGAGTTGCGGGAGGCGGAGCCGCGGGAGGTCTTGCTGGGCTCCAGTTTAGAATTCAGGCGGGTGATCTCTTCTTTGAGTTCAGTAATGATGGCTTGGTACTGAGATACGTGATACGATACATCCAGCACGTTGCGCCGTGTCTGATGGCATACGAAAGGATTAATCATTTCAACTACGTAATATGAAACATCCAGTACGTATCGGCGTGGTCGTTAGGATACAATCAGGGGGAGTATTTACAATAGCTGGTACGATACGCCCAGTGTGTAGCTGTAGGTCTGATGGAATACAAATGGAAAAATTGAATTTTTTGCTCTATCTATGGCTTCCAATCATTTATTTTGTAGCTGATAGAATGCAAAGACCTTTAATATGGACATTAGCAACGATGCGCCCAACCTGCTGACCTGAGGTATACCAATCAAACCGCTGGAAATCTCGAGTACTTTAGAGCCCATGTAAAAGGATATTTAGTGGTATATGATAAATATCCTTTACTTCAACTAAAGCCACTCATGAGTAGGAATTAATTAACAAGTTTAAGAAGTGGCTAGTTTCTAGATTAAGCGCTAATTATCACTCTAGAAAAAGTACGATGATGAAAGACCTAAGCTAATGGTGATTAAGATTTGATTAAAATGTTACCAATTACCTTGTTGGTGATGTTTTTGGCTTTGTCGGCATAGATGAGCGTGTTACGCGTCTCCTCCCTGTGCTTGTGCGAGGGCGACACGTGGGCGATCATGACAGTGCGGCAGTTGCCGGAGAGCGCGTCCTGGGACACCGAGGATAAAGTTAAATCTCGGTGGCGGGGATTTTTTTCCTTTTAACCCAATACAACCTGAACTAAGCATCATTGTATGTATATACAGGGTGTTGGAAAATTCAGTGCAAATATTTTAACCACAAGTAGAGTCATCATAGCCGTACGTGCCTATAGTCTGACCAGCCCACAAAGGCGGCTTAGGCGGGGCATGAGAGATTGCGCATGTGTCATATTTCGTACTTAGATAAAATTGATCTTCTTATATTTTATTTCTCCAATAAATATAGAATTATCTTGGACTGTTTTGGAAGTTACAATTGCAATTACTATTGTAACAGTAATATGTAAAAAGATCAATTTTATGCAAGTACGAAGTATGACACATGCACAATCTCTCTTGCCCCGCCTAAGCCACCTTCGTGGGCTGGTCAGACTATAGTGGTGTAATTTTCAGACAAAATTCAGCTTTTTAAAAAAGTTCCAGCGTTTTTAATTTTTATTCCGAAAAACAATTTTCGCTGTAAAAATTTCAATTTTCAACCGATTTTGATTAAAAATGGTAGCAAAGTAAATCTTTTAATGCTCTATGCGCATATGTTATCAAAGATTGAAAAAAGTGTAAAATAACAGGGAAATTGACGTTCAAATTCAAAATGAGCTACACAAATTCATAGTCACACTCGTGAAAAACGAGAAACATACGATGAAAGCCTTTTTCAAGACCTTTCAGATGATGTAATGCATAACAAAAATAATCCAATTAAGTGCATTTGCCGTAAGGAAAATTGATATAAGTTTACAAGTATTGACGCGCACCCGCATGTTGCCCTGTCCCTGCACCAGATAGGTATGGCTAGGCAAACGTCAGTGGTGCAGTAAGTGGGTTTTACGCTGGATGACTTGGCAGTTGGCAGAGTTACTCACAATTAACAGGTGTTGCTCTTAGCGCCATGAAGTCCATAAACAAAATAATAAGCAACCAATCATATAGCGGAAAAACTCTTCAAAGCTAATAATTTGTTGCTGTTTGTAAACTTTAAAAGTTTAAATTTTTGTCGTGAGAAACTACTCACACAATTTCTTTCTAGAAACCTTTTATCATACCTTCATTTAGTTACAAACACTAATTTTTTTTAATATTGGCGACACGGTTGCAATTGCAATGAACCTCATTTGGGTTTTAATGCCGTGATTACTCAAGTGACGAAATAGTAGAATACATATCTAGACAAGATTTAAGCGGTGGTTTTCTAATCATTTGATTCGGATTGACAAACATAATGTATGTAAATTTCACCATACGTAATAACTCTTACTATTACATTTTGAGTTTTATCCCAAAAATCCTCCTCAAACGCCCACTAACCGCAGCACTCAATGTTCGTTTAGCCATGCCTATCTGGTGCAATGACACGGCAACATGCGGGTGCGCGTCAATCCTGGTGAACTTATATCAGTTTTCCTCCTGGCAAATGAACTTAATAGGATTTTTTTTTGGTCAGGCATTAGATCATCTGAAAGGTCTTGAAACAGGCTTCCATCGTAGATTTCTCTTTTTTCACGAGTGGGACTATTAATTTGCGTAGCCTTGTTTTGAATTTGAACGTCATTATTCCAGTTATTTTACACTTTATCTAAATTTTGACAAAAAATGCGCATAGAGAATTAAAAAATTTACTTTGCTACTAATTTTCATAAAAATCGTTTGAAAATTGATTTTTTTTTACAGCGAAAACCGTTTTTTCAAAATATAAATTTAAAGCGCTGTAACTTTTTAAAAAACTAAATTTTGCCAAAAAAATTACACTTCGGTGTACGGCTGGGATGACTTAACTTGTGGTTAAAATATTTGCACTGAATTTTCCAACACCCTGTATATAGAATTGAACCACACAATATCGATGAATATACATAGAAGAAGCCTTTTTCAGATCTTGGCATGAAGAATATGAAAAACTTAAGCCGGAACATCTCAGCTGGTTTAATTAGTTATTAAAAATAATTATCGACGAAGTGAAGTTGCCGTATTATTAAGTTCTGTGCATGGTTGCACATACCTTGAGCAGACGAGTGAGTTTGGAGTCCCGGAAATTGACATATTTGGCTTTGCCTTCGGCCAGTGCGTTGATGCAGTTACCAAGAGCCAGCAGGGATCTGTTGATGTAAGCTCCCTCTTGCAGCCGCTTGCCTTTGTTCTGCAATTACAAGGAGAAGCCGTAACCCGGAAAAGAGGACAGAGATATCCCATAGTTATGACTCCTTGCTGAAAATCGATCTGCCTCTCTTTACGGTTAATGTAATGGTTTGTTACTAGGGCTATAAAAGGGCATTGTCGATTGGTCGTCGAAATTCAGGCATCGAAGCTTGACTTATCGGAAACTTAAGTCAGACGCCTCGGCTTATAATTACCTCCGGCAAGGAGGTAAAGTTTTCCTCGGGATTGTCTCTGTCTGTTATTCTGTCATTCTCTTTGTCTGTATGTCAGTCACCTAGATAACTCAAAAAGTTATGGATGGATTTTGACGAAATTTCCAGGGATTGTTAAGCATATTAGGAGGAACAGATGATTAACCTTTAGTGAAGATCTGTTCATCCGTTTGTTTGTTTGTCAGCCTCATTTTTGCTAATACCATAACTAAGAAAGTTATGGACGGATCTTTATGAAATTTGCACGAGTTGTTAGATATATTACGAAGAATAAATGACAAAATTTTTGTGATTATCAATTTATTTGTTCGTTAGTTTCTCGCCGTTTTTTATTTTTTGCTTGTTAGCACATTAACTAAAAAGTTATGAATAGAGGATCTTCATGAAATTTACAGGAGTTGCTGGCAGCTGTTAATGGCTTTCTGTTGGACTTTCCTTAGCAGCGTTTCGGGCTTCCTGATATTGCATAATGGATAGATGATCCATTAATGATTAATGATGAAACCTTGGTGATGATCGGTTGATCTGTTTGTGAGAGTGACTAATGTTTGTCAGAATGTTTGTTAGCAGCATCACTCAAAAAATTAAAATTACTGAAACTGTTAATACTGTTAAAAGGCACAAATGATTAGATTCTGGTGTTGATACAAAGAAAGCCCTGGTCTCTGCACCAGTTTGAATGTTTGGTTACCGTTGCCCTACTTGGCGGAGGTATGCGCTTCCTGAGTGCTCTAGTTATTATTGAAATTTTACCCTCGGGCCACCACGTACAGGGAGTGCTACCTAAATGATGCATTATGCAACATCAGGAAGCCCGAAACGCTGCTAAGGAAAGTCCAACAGAAAGTCATTAACAGCTGACTTAAACGCCTGCAGGCCGGCACGAACGACAGCTGAATCATGGCGCAAGTGTTAGAGGCAACTCGATTACGTTGAGCCGGCAGAGAGCTTCACATCAACGGTACTTGCGTAGCAAGATTGAATTTCTACAAGTCTTGAGGGTAACACATTTAGGGTCAATGCCTGAAACCAGTTGAACAGGACGTAGCCAGGGCACCTGGCTGAAAAAATTTCAGCGACGTCAAGTCCCGACAACACAATTTCAATGCCCAATCGAACGCGTCCTAAGCTGGCTTGCTAAGTCACCAGGTGTAAAGAAGGGATATGTAAATACGGAATGGGACGACGTGCGAGCAGCACAGCCTAGCATCCGGGTGTGCGAGGGACTGTGTAGTATGTGTGGGGGGCCCTGCATGGGAGTCCATGCATGGGAACCGAACACCGGGAATATAAGAGAAACTGTGTAAAAAATCCATCAGCAGGTGTACGAAGAAGACATAAGCACCAGAACGCCTCGTGGCGTAAGACCATCACCCGCGTTAGGGGAAGATTCAGCGCCGTCATTTTTGATGGCCAGCTAACTCAAAATTTTTGCAATTTTTCACATCTTGGAAAGCTCACCTGATTGCCAGAAAAAATTATAGTTATGCTTCTTTTTGGGCGGATAGAAAACAAAATTCACCCTCGTCATTTTTTATGGCAAGCTAATTCTAGTATTTTGGCCATGTTCACGTCTAAGTAAACGCACCTGACTCCCAACAAAAAATTATGAACATTGCTCAACTCCTTCTGCCTCTTTCTGGGCGGAGTTACAAATTCAACGCCATCATTTTTGATGGTCAGCTAATTCTAGTTTTTTTGGCATGGGTCTCATCTAGGTGAACCCACCAGACTCTCTGCAAAAAAATTATGAACATTGCTCAACTCCTTCTACCACTATTTGGGTGGACAGACAAATATACAAATATATATATTAAATCTTCAGCGAAAGCATTATCACTCTCTCACTTCGTTCTTGGGTGATAAATATTGAAACGGAAGGAAGAATGTCTCTAAAGCCTAGGGAGGGTTCGTATAGTCTATGGCGTTCCTCTAGCTGAGGAACTCCCCATAATGTAGGATGGGCGAATCTTGGTTACCCAGAAAATATCCTTGGCCGCCCCAGAAGCTTAAATCGTAAAACGATTTCTGGAGGCGGATAAAAATTCTACTAGGATCCCTCATTCTATGACCTGCAGCCACTGTAATGTCGCGCACGGTCAGTAGCGCAACATAATTATAAAACTAGCCATTTTACACCTATGGTAACCAGACTGTGCAATTTTTCTACCTGGTTTCTTTGTCCTGTTGTATGTATTTCTACCAGAGAAATGTATGTAGCAAGGTCGAGCGGTCTTGTTGAAACAGGGTAAAGATCTTAGTCTATTGGCAGGTGAATATTTTCGCTATAAGAAGGTGCCATCGCCGGGCTTCTGCTATAAATTTAGACAATACAAGTTTTAACTAGAAACTTCGTAGCGTAAGACCATCACCCGCGGTGGGGGCGAATTGAACAAAGTCATTTTTGATGGCCAGCTAATTCTAATTTCACATATGGATGCTGTATCCAACAAGGTTAGCGCGCTACGCTCCTAGTATATTAGCTCCTCAATAATAACATAGGGAAAACAGAACGCCTCGTGGCTGAAGACGATCTGCGGCGGTGGAGGCAAATTCGACCCGCTGGGGGAAAATTCAACGCAGTCATTTTTTATGGCCAGCTATGTCTAGTGTTTTGGCATGGGTCATATCTAGGTCAACCCACCAAACTTTTTGCAAAAAAATTATGAGCATTGCTAAACTCCTTCGACCACGTTTTGGATTGTCAGACAAATATACAAGTATATATAGTTATCTTCAAACGAAAACATTATCACCTTTCTCACTTCGTTCGCAGATGATAAAACTACAAAAATTGATAATGATGGTAAAAATAACACTTCAGGAAGTAAACGAAGACAAAAATGAAAAATATGAAACTCACCTCCGTTTTCTTCGCACGTTCCGAGCCTGCCAAGTCGATCATATACAGTTTACCGACTTTAACCTTTGCCTTCTCTCCTCCCTGTAGCTTCTGGGTTACGGTCACCTGCGCAGGAGAGTTTTTGATGATTATTATTATTAGTTCGATAGCGTCAAATACTATTCCTAATAGCGACTGAAGCTCTAGTAAGTTAAATCGCCATTGGTTTTATGTTATTTTAAGTATAACATCCGAACTGCAGAGCGGATCTTGTAGGACTGATGCATGGTCCCTAATCCTCATTCCCCTTCCTCTTTTACCCTCACGTTCTTATAGAACCTGTTTTATGAAAATTTCATGATTTCCTAAAGACTGCACTCATCGTACTCCGACACATTTTGGATAGCCACGAGATTTTGTGTCATGGCAGTTTTTGACAGGCTAGATTGCTGGTTCTACTAGGTCATTACATGCTATTATTAGATTCTTTAGATATCAAGACACATGTTTTTGTTTTCAGTAAGCTATAAAACCTCGAAATAAAACTTCGAATTTTTGCAGGAGTTACACTTGATCGAAACGTCCTGCGTGGAAGCAGGCGGGCGTTATATAGCATTAATCATGTGACGCCGAGTATCAGCTGTACATAATAAGGTGACAAACAATGCCACGTCTCCAATATCAACTGCGTGTTATTTTTCAAGCCACGCTGGCTCTTCTTTTGGTCGCTAGCTGCGACCCAACTGAAGAAACCCACCGTCGTGACGATCCACACACTCATAGGAGGTGGTGTAAAGAACGTCACCTGGACATCGATCAAAGACCCATAAGGTGGGTAGGTAAGCTATTCTTCGCTAACCAAAATTCCAGTTCATATATGAGAGTCTTTGCTCGATTACCGTCTGCAGTTGTTGCTGTTTGAGCACAACTTACCTGCAGTAGAGCGTGGCTACGGGAAGATGTTTTGTTGGCCGCGGTGGACTCGCAAATTCGCACCTTGTTTCCTTTCGTAAGCAGTTCCAGTACCTGCCGGCAGAAAAAAAAGTAAGTAATGTATTCGCAGTGGCCAGTTGTAATGAGTTCATCGTGCTTGCACAAGTGTTCTCGTACAATGTGATGTGCGGTGTGTTAGAGCTATGAAATACCGTGCAAAGGGTAGGAAATATGTAAGAAGTCGTAGTACTATAGAGTACTACAGAGGTGACACGAATACTTTTACACCTTAACGTTTATTTAACTGCATTTGTTTTAATAAGTGAAACTTAAACAGCATATACCATTGGCATTAACAAATATCAATGACTAATGAAAATTGAAAATTTATAGAGTACATACAATTTATATAAATTCAAGAATTGGGAGTACAATAGTTGAACGCTTCTTCCATCATCATGTTTTCAAGATTGTAATTTCGGAAAGTTGCGACTATAGAACATTCTAGAAAGTACCAGCTAGATGATGTAAAGGATAGCAGATGTAAGGCGATCAGCTGCTTTGTGACTATGATATCAGACGCCACTTGAAATACTGCAAGATGCTTCAGGAAAAGGAATTTTAAAGGATTTAGATAATCGTTTAATATCTCTGCGTATACTGCTAACAAAGACTGCCGGCGTAAATCTAAGAGTATTATAGTTCCCGTCAATACTTGTGGTTTCATCGAAAAGAAATGGAAAATAGCTTGGAGCACATAAGAAAATTGCCAGGGTCTGAGGAACCTCGAAAATTTTTCGCAACAGCTGGCCGTAGAATGGGACAACGAACAGTTAAAAGTGATCCTTTCGTCACGACAGAAAAGAGCTTCAAAAAGATCGTGGTGCTAGCGGGACCCAAAATTTTGTAAAAGGACAATCCGCGATGAACTTCATCGCCAGTAATTCCTTCCCTGATTTCTTCGCAAACACCCGTGAGGGAAGTAAACATATTTGATATATAAATCGCAGTTCGCTAAAAGTTCCGATGTATGAATGTGACTCTGTAAACAAATCTTAGGGTCATATAAATGCAAACTCAAACTTTATGGCCACAACAATTTAATGCTTTTTCGGAGGATAGATGGAACTGTAAGCACAAAAACAATTTCTACGGTAAAGCATGTGAATGGAGACAGTGATAGAGAATTGCTTTCCATAGCCTATAGTGGCACAAGAATATTAGGAGTATATGAGAAAGCGATGAATAGTGCAGAAATGAGTTGAAAACCTGGAACTTAGAAATGCATGGCGCTTTCAACATGGCAATGGTCTTACATATACCATCAAAGTTAGCTGGGAATGGTTAACAGATAACAGTAATTAACTCGGTAGAAGCTTAGGCAGCCTTGGATGTGAGGCAACGCTTCAAGAGGAAGAAAAAGGGAAGTGTAGTATGTCGAGAGAAACGTGGAACCCATGCACGAGGGTATTCCCGCATCAGTGCGCAGGGCAACAGTAAGTCGGGAAGAAAGAAAAAGACCAGAACAAAGTATCATGAATAGGTGTATGAAAATAAAAGGAGGCGTAGTGAGCGCAAATGAAAGACGTCCAGAAGGCCTAAAGCTAAGGCTGTTATTTATGGGTCTCTTCGCGGGATTCATCGTATAGTATTGGACAGGTGAACCTATCATAGTAGTATGGCCTATAGCCCATCGTATGCCATTTAAAGGACATAAGTATAGTAATATAGCCAAGCCACTCACCAGATTTGAATCATGCACAAAATTTCATTGAGACAACATAATTATAATTTCGATTCCTTTAATTTTGTTCATTAAGTGCATTAAAGACTGTAACTGAAGTAGAGCGGACTAAGATTCCGCTTAATTTTGGCTAACATGTGTTAAAATTTGATGGAAACCATTTAAGAGCAGTAAATGCATATGGAAACAGCCCAGCCATATATTAAATCGATTTTTTCAAGTTTATACATGCATTTTCCCTCTACTGTTGCTTGAAATTGTACGGAATTTCGTGCCCTCGACAAACCTTGTAGTTTCGTTGCCTGTAATGCTAGTTATTGCCAATAATATATTTAGTATACATAAGTCTCATGGTCAAGTCTTTAAAAAATGCAATACAATGAAAGGTCCGAATACTCTAAATATTCGTTTCATAAAACAGTTCAGATACAAGCAACGGGAAATGAAAACCGAATGAGGGGATGAGTTCTATACAGGAACGTGACAAAATTGACGTACTAAGTCAAACAGTGACTACCTGTATTATTATGCATATAAAACTTAGTTTAAGCCTCTCTAGTTACCATGAGAGTATTTCAAGATGAGAGAGGGAAGTGACGTGTAGTACATCAATCAACGTTATACCTATAATTTTTTTTTTGGCTGCCTCAAAAGCTAATGCTGAAACACATATGGGGCGGCCATATATGCTGTTAGGGTACAGGAACCCATGCTATGGAGGTACCACGAGCATGGAACACACATGGGACTACAGCAATGGAGCTCAATCGATAATAGCAAACTATACATACACTGCATGGTGTACACGACCTGTACTGAGTGTACACGCACACAATCCTGGGCGACTGTAAGCTAACAGCTGGTCGCCATGGCTACAGTGAGCACAGTTAGATGCTCAGCCTTATTTACTGCACGGCAAGTGTCTGCATACTTTATGGTTCTGCCAGCACACTTCTGCAATTTGGATTAGCTCGGCTTTTAGCATTACGTCGAGAGTACTTTTGTCAGGGTAGTGTTCTTGTCCCAATGATTTATATTTGCCCGATATATTCAGCAGAGAGTTAGTAGAGCTTCTCCGTATTGGAAGCATGTCGCAATGTGTATATTCCTCGTGACACGCAAACAGTTGGTCGGAAGTAAACGCTTAAAACTAAAAGAAATAGTAAGTGTAAAACGGTAATATAAAATTATATGAAAGCGAAGTCATGGCTCAAACAGTTGTTAACTAGCAAGTTGGCAGATTTTACTGAAATGCAGTTACTGGAACCGTCTCCTTAAAGTACACATTACACAACACGCAACTTTAGGATAGTTTCCCTCTTCATTTTACTTTCGTACGTCAAAAGTCTGATTTACAAGCGATTAACTTTCGATCAGTTTTCTGTCAACCTGCAGAAGCGAGTCACACACGACCGATATGTCTAATGTTAAATTTTTTGAGCAGTATATGTCGAGATCGCTGATCGCTTGCGCCTCGGCAGCTCACTGTTCATAATGCAACTGTTGATGCTAATACGTCCAGAAGCCTCCACATACCAGACTATCTTCGGTATTCGCATATTACATCCACGAAGAGCTGCCTGGCGAACACCTCTGCCTATGTAAATATGTATACATTGTTCACTGTAACACTGTACAACCAACAGTCGAGTACACGTAAATAGAGTAGCTGAGTAAGTTTTTTTTTCTGTGAAATACGCCAGAAAATTTGCTCCACCCAGTCATTATGTAATTTACTTCATGCTCACTGTACAATGGTGAATGTTTATATTGAGAAAATTCTAATACTGCACTTTAAATCTGCAGATGAGACGAGACTCACAATGCGTCTACGAGCAGGGGTATAACTAAAGGAGGCACGGAGTACAAAAGAATTTTTTTATCTTTAGGTAGAATTTGTACACCAATTGAATAATTCACATTACGTTCATAATACAATGTTCATGCCTAAACATTAGTCGATTCGGGCTTTGAAGTGTCGTCGTTCAGTGCTACCTATTTATGAAGCATTGCAGCTTCAGCATTGGAATTGAAGCCAACACTAGAGAGCGGGAGTGCGGGGGCTTGTCTTCGAATTTAACGTAGGACCTCCTAGGGCACCAAATACTGCACTTGGAAAAACAATATTAATTGACTTCCTCCAGCTACGTGCCAGTCTACAGAGCCTTCATTTTATTCGGATCAGTGATGGCTCAACAAGACACGGGTAAAGATTGTAACAGGTAATCAACTGCCTGTCTCAAGACCAACTAGAGACCTCTCGAAAACTTAGTCTGCAGCGTAGAAGAGTCTCATGCGACAAATATCTGCCAGGTACCGAGTACTGACATGGCACAATGGACAAGAGGGAGCTAGAGAGACGCTCTTTGTACTTCGCTGCAGAGGCTGGTAGGCAGTAACATGCTATTCCTACCAGGGCTGCAGTCACACTAGTTTGAGTTTAGTTTTTTCTCATAGTAAGAGAAATTCAAATTCGTAATTCACGGTATTATCGAAAGCTAAGAAGGTTTTATGATTTACAAGCAGAAGGTCCGAGCTCTAATAAACCAATATAAAGATCGTCTCTCAAGTGAGGTTTGTGCATCACTCGTTAGTAAACTGAGCTCATTAGTGAAATGTGCACCAACTTTTGTATAACATCGAAATAAAGCGGACAGTTTAAAGGCAGAAACCCTTAGTTTTCGGAAGTTCCAATACTTGGCGGACCAGATACTGGAGTCTTGATGGTCTCAACAATATCAGGAGAGGCAGCAGCACTGCATGCAAGTAGCTAAGGATATAGCAATTTCTCTGCCGATACGACTGTAAATGTAGTGGCAGAGCACGACCATGAACAGTCGCCGGTTTTAGTATAATAGAGTCAAAGTTTGGGTTTTGGTTTGATAGCCCCCTATGCCTATGCCTAGTCTTTGCTGCTGTAACTCAGCTTGTGTTAAAAATTTTGCTTCATATACTCGTGAAAAACCACAGCTCATTCACGTTCTTTCTGAAGAAACCCATAGCACTGTGTCTAAATTACAAGTTAACAACTAGGACTTGGGGTAAAGTTCGTTCCTTACTTTAGAATTTCTTTTTCCTTTTAATTTTATCAGTATCTACGTGGACTTTTGCCTATCGTATTCAGGTACATATGGAAAAACATGAAATACCTAATTATTTGGGTGAATGTCACTATGTAATAATACACAGTTTATTAGTTATTTTCCGCTTACTTAATTGGGCTGCAAGAAAACTCGGAGCAAATCATACAGTAATTGTCATTCAATTCGCGTATAATCTCATGTTCAAATATTTTAAATAATACATATTGATATTAGCAAATTTAGATAAGGTGAGTAGTGAATGGGTCAAGCAGCATTAGCAGCAGAAGGATAGACCAGTCCACGCAGCTTATCGATTGGGCGGTTCGTAGGCAAACACACCAAGGAAAACACTCGTCACGTATTGATGGAATAGACGACTTGGAAGATCCAACAAAGACGCTCATAAAATTCTCATGAAGTACATAAAGAAAAAGGTGTTATGGGAATAGTTTTTATAAGACTTCCGAGTATCTGAAAATAAATGCTATCGCTCATGAATGGTACATTTATCTTAGTAAAAATGTATATATTGATGGAATATACGCGACTTAGCAGACGGAACAAAGAGGCTCGAGCTCCAGGGGCTCGTCAAGCAGTTGGCGAAAATATTGAAGGAGCCATACAAAAAGACGAATCCACTTCTTTTAGCGATACAACTGCGAAAAATACACGAGTTGGTAAAAAATTGAGATATTTTATCAGTGAGTAAGCTAGTTGCAAATATGCCAGACACGAAAATATCTCAGCTTATCAACGTTAGATGATAATTCTCGTTGAGTAGTTACTACATCCGCCAACGACGTTATGTTTTTACCGCTTATATCTTTTTATAGAAACAAAACTCAAAAAGTCATAAAGTGATCTTGACGAAATTTACTGAAACTATTTTTTTGTCCGTTAGCAATTAGTATATTAATAGTAGTAATAGAAAATTTACTATAGTATACCAAGCGCTTCAGGCGCTTCGCCTATATCACTTAATATTATTTTTTGCAGTAGACTCTGCTTGGTTGTGTCAAGTTAATGACGAACTTACATGGGTCATAATTACTCATACAGCAGTTAGTTTAAGCATCCCTAATCCATCACAAATAAAGTGTTCGAGGACAGGAAAATAATACATAAAGTATGCCAAGATAAATATGGAACCCTTGCATGCGGGTGTTTACACGCAGGATCAACTCGACATGCATGAGAACAGCAAGTTGTACTGGACTGCGAGTTCAGTGTCTCAAATTTCGGTTAATGCGCTACTTCTGGCCTGGAAGGAACGTGCAATGTATGTCAAAGAAAGAAAAGAGGAAACGAAAAGAAGACAGGGTAAAGGGACACTCAAATAGCTAGACGGCTCCCTCCGGGTGAAGGTAGGAGTCCCGCGAGATAACTCGGCCATCTGGATCGGCGAGCAGCAGCATCATGGGGCAGAAGGGGAAGTATAAAGAACCTACTTAACCTTACAAGTTAACTTCATCAGCAGGAACTGCGGCCAGACGCAACATCCTTTGCGGATAGTCACTCGGGAAACCCTGGGGCGTGAGGCCAAAAATAGTTCTAATAAGGATAGGGTTCGTCAGAATATCCATCCTCACGGGGCTGTCTATTAGCAACATAACTCTCAAAAAGTTATGGGCGGCTTTTTATAAAGTTCACAAGCACAGTTAGAAATGTCACGGCGAACATATAATTAAATTTTTGAGATGATCAGATAGTCTGTTTGTCGATTTGTTTGTCCATCACTTTGTTTTAGAATTGCTTGTTTGGTGGAGGTATGCGCTCTGAGCGCGCAGCAGTGTACAAATATATGACTTTGGTTATTATACCGATAGTGAAAATCTTTTTTTCTAGTGTTCCAGTCACTCTTTAACGAAACAAGGGCAAAAGTTAATTCAAGTTTGAGATGCTGGAGAAATGCAGGAAGCCGTAAAAGCGAAGGAAATTGTTCTGTCAAGTTCGGAACATAAGCAATTGAGACGTTGGCAGTTCCTCCTTAATAGTAATTAGGCTTTTTCTGCTGTGAGCTCAAGTTGAGCAAATTAAACGTCAATGAAGGAATAGGGTAAGAAGGTATTCTGCAAAGTAGGTGCACGAAGAAGGGGGAAGGAAATGGGGAAGTTGTTGAAGTATTTAGGTTTCTCTTTCTAAATGTTCTTCTTTACTGCTACAGCATCTCGCTGAAGTGGAATGTTAAACCTAAATTCATACTTATGATGCATATCCATGATCCGCGGATGCAAGAGATACTTAGGTGGTTACTCAAAAGGAATTATCACTGTACAGTATAAGTGATCTGACTAGAGGAAAGACAGTGCTGCTTCGCAGATGGGGTTAGCCACATTCACCTTTTTTGATTAGTAGAGTTGGCAGTTCTAGTGCTTCTTTCATAACTAAATCAATATCATAAATGTGACACCAGCAATAGTATCGTCGTATATTTTTAGCGTCATTTTCGACCCCCTAACTTTTGATATTGTTCTTTTCAACACTAAGTTAATGGTAATATGTAAATACCATTAACGTGGCAATTTTTACTTGCTAGACACCAGCGTTCTCGTAAAGGCAGCAGAAATGTCCTACAAAGCTTTTGGAGCTTGATGCGGCCAAGCTGAAAATCACCGATCTTTCTGTACAACTATTGTTATTAGTCATAGTAGTGTATTTTATAAAATTACAATCACAAATCAGTACTATATAATAGTTAACGTCGTGTTTTTATTTATTAATAAAAATACATTTTATATTTTTAGAGTCACACGCTATGGGAATAAGATAGGAAGAAAATAGGCAAATCTATTCTCTCGATTTGAATAAGACAGAAAGAAATTAAAATGCTGAAGACTAAGAAAATCTATAAATTTACTGGTCAGTGTATTTCGGTACCATTTAATGAAGGTTTCGTTATACGGCACGGCCATTGTATTTATACATGGGAATGAGATAGGAAGAGATTTGAGAGCTGAAGACGGCACTTAGGATACGGGACTCCAACTCGGGAACTCCAGCTGAGGGACGTGAGCTCGCCTGCATGACCGTGCTTGGACATGTTCAAAGGTGCTACGAGAGATGCCACTTGACTGTGACGAATAATAAATGGCAGTTTTTCAAGCAGAATGCTGAATTTTTATTCAAGAAGCATTCTGAAAAAGTAAAATGCAAAAGAGACAACAGGGGTTTTCGTAAAGTATTAATTTTCTGGCATAATTTATAATGACGGATCGGGCAACTAGTGTTTCGTAATTAATTTATGTCCGCACTACGAAAAAGAATGTTTCCTTCTATCCAAATGTCATGGGCTGCTTTTGCCTCGGCATACTACGCTTTACGTCCGTCATAGAAAACGTTTCAATGTATTAAATTAATAAATAAACCGTAGGGCACTGCAGGCTCCGATGTGTGGAGCATAACGGGCTTACGCGATATTCAATGATTTTAATTATATTTTTCTTTTTGCACCGAGCTGGATCTTTCAGGAGAAAAATTCAATTTATTGTGCTGTGAAGAAGTTTATATGCGTTTTAAGCTATAATCAATCTTTTGTTTATCGTGGTGTCCACTGTGAAAGTGAATAAATTACCCGAATCTCATTGCCGTATTGGTTAAAGAAGGCTAAACCTTCTTTAACAGCTTTTATGGTTTAGAAATCGCTCAAGGGTCTATGTTGATTGTCTTAAGATAAACCCTAGTACGTCTCATAGAGTGAAAAACCATTCATACATCTTCGAAATGAAGAGAGAACAATTTCTTTCTTACAACTGCTTCGAAAGACATGACGAGCCCTCAGATGAGTGTTATGTTTGTCTCATTAATATTCATTTAAACAATAGGTGAATACCCATCATTATCACGAGATAAAGAGACGTAGCGACTTCATTCTATATTTTTTTCCAATATCGAAAGACCGACAATTTTTTAATAGCGAAGTAATAATTTTACATAAGATACGGCATATAGTCTCATTTTAGCGAATTTCTTTTAACAGAGTATCTCATGTAAAGAAACCATAGCCGAGGTTAAGACCAAATATAACTTGGCACTCGCATATTTATCCTATAAGTTAAGAAAGTAGGGCAGATACAGGTCAGGGTCTGTACGCAGGAGTATGACGGTATCTGTCGGGTATTCAAAAACCTCCAGATAATTCTATTATAGAGCGCTCTGTTCCGCACATTTCACAGTTAAACTGAATTTTCCATCGTAGTTCAATAATTACCACTCTCAACATGTTACAGCTGTCAGTTGACCTGTTATTAGACTGTAACTTCAGGCCGAAGTGTGAAGTCAACTGCCACTGAACATGAATATCCACCACTCTCGGTCGCCATGACACTCTCCGTGTTCGTGCAGTGGCGCACACACGCAAGTGTGAATATATTCATTTGCTAGTGTGAACCCAGGCTTCGAAAATAAGAGTATAAGTTCAGTAATAGGATATATAACTGCAGTAAGAGTCAGCGAGTTAGTATTTTTGCCACGTGGCACCTCTTCCAGACGAGAAAGAAGAAGGAAACTACTGCACCATTTTAATGGTTGTTTGAATCTCCCATATGGTAGCTAGTTAGTTATAGTCAGAAAGTTTAAGCCTCCGTGTCCGAGCGGAACGATATCACAGAGGAAAGAGCAAGGGACATATAGTATGTCGATAGAAATGGGGAATCCATGCACGAAGGTATTACCACACAGAATCAACGCGCAGGTTAACAGCAAGTCGGGAAATAAGAGGAAGAACAGAATTAAGCATGAGCAAGTAAGAGTATGAAATCGTAAAGAAAACAAGTGGGTACGAAAGATAGAAGTCCCGAAGGCCAAGCTAATAGCTGAGGTAACCTACAAGAGCCCCCTGGGGTTGCCGGGTCCCATAACATAATTAAGATGGGAGAACCTAACTAACCTAACCCTATGGCCTATAGCCCACCCTCTGCCCCCTGAGGATGGATAAGCTAGCTAGGAGCAGATGAGTTTTTTTTTTTTTGAGCAATTGACGATTTTTACAGTTTCAATGAAGCAAAATGGGACCATATATATATATCGTTAAAATAAATGGCTACTCTTCAAATTCATTTATCCAAGGAGGTTGCTCACGGCTTTTCAGCTTGCGAGTTAGACAAAGGCATCAGAGGCTCGCACGACTTGAGCCTGGGGCGATAAAGTATAGCGCGGTATGACGGCAGAGTCAAAGTTTAGAGAGCTTAGGAGGCAGCCTTGCAACACGCAAGGTAATCAACAGAGCCGTAAGGCTTCACTATAATTATAAACAGTGATTAACTGTGGCCCGTACCGCGGTCAGCTTGGAAGCCTGCAAGTGTCACTGTTGTAAAGCTTCATTTATCACTTTAAATTTGGGGGAGTTAGAGCTTTGTGGGTTGTGCGCTCTTTTGCTCTTTGAGGGCGGAGCCAAACAGACAGCAACAACTCAACAAGCGACGCAACGCGATTTTTACGGGAGTCGTGTTGCAGCAACGCACGGGTGTGGCGAGGAATCGCAGTTGCGGCGGTGGGGGCAGCAGACTGCTGTACCTCCGTTACATTTTATCGAGCAACAAATTTGTCGCGTTGCACGTCGCTTGCCTCGCTGGTGGGGCCCCGGCCTTATAGGCACACAGCAACGCATTCGGACGAGGGTCGAGAGAAATTCGTTCAGTTGACCATTGCGCGACCTAACCATTGGTTCGTTACAACAGCATTTGCAGTTTGGTGATTGAAAATTTGATAGGTTTATTCAAGTGAAATAATCTGGTCTAGTTTGAAAAGTAAATATAAAAAGCATCTAGCGCTCAAAATCAATAATATTCTCATTGTTTGATACCCGGTACTTCTAATATAAAAAAAAGATGCTTAGATGGAAATTTCAACGTGATGACTTCGTTAGACGAGGGTTAGCGAACGAAGTGGCGGCGTGCAGGGACAGGGGTGGCGGTGAGAGGAGGAGGAGGAGCGAGTAACAGCTGGCGGTCACCGTATGACCAATACGAAGTCCGATATCATAGCATTTGGTGCAGCTCAAACTTTCTCTATACGAGCGGTAGTAAAGTTTTGGATGGTTCCCTTAACTAGGCGTTAGTCGGGCTACAGCTGTCCACGATGCTCGTTATATAAATTCAAAGTTCAAGGTTTTTTGCATCTACGACCCGCGTGATCTAAGGTGCTTAGAAAATAAGTACTTGTTATCATACCAAGCAAAATAAGGAAAGAGAAACTTTGTCGACGATATTAATGACAATTAGCGTTATTACCATACAGAAGAGTTTAGAGTTTAAGCCTCCCTATTTAGTTGTAAAAGAGGTAAGAGACAAATGCCTGTACAATATTAAGAAAAATGTGAAGTTCATGCACAAGGGCGTTCTCTAATTTGATTGAGCCTAGGCACAGTAAATCGAAGAAGAGTCAAACAGTAAAAAACCGCCACGAAAATTGGGATAAAGAAGGGAAGTAAGATATTCCAAATTAAGGTTAGGCTACAGCTAAGGTAATCTATGGGGTCCACTGGGGTCTTCACTCCCCCATGACAAAGGATGGGCTATCCTACAGCTAACTTAACGCTAGGGCCCATCAGTGCCCCTGAGGGGAAAGCGAATGGTGAGCATAGGTTGGAATTAAGAGGTAGCTATTCAGACCAATAGCTATTAGTGAGAGCAAGGCGTAGAAAGAGAGCTACTCGATGAGTTACCTTGCCACAGGCAAAAAATTGAAAGTTTAGCCTTGAAACAACGGATGCTTACAGTCTAGTTGAATCATGTTAATGTGAATGCAATATTGCTCAAGTCATAATTTTTGATAAACATGCATAGTGCCTCGTTACCTGAATGTATTTACTGGATGCAGTTCGAGTAAAAAGAAAAATTGAATGACGAATGAACTGTACAAATAACCATATCAACGGTTTCACGTTATTGCTAATACTAAAAGCAACATTGTACCTTAGGCGGTCGAATAAGAGAAATGAGCTTGAGTGATAGATCCGCAATTTTATTTCCCAAACAATTTAGTCCGAGGTAAGTCCAAAGAATATTTAGCCAAGATTTGGAGGAAGCTCCACAGAACACAAATTTCATGTTTATTCTTTCTTTTCTCAAACCAGTATTTTGCTCGATGGGTGACAATATTTCCTAAGTCAGAGAACAAAACTTGATCTATAATCTGGGTGGTATACCAGGAGCAGCGTATAAAGCCCCAGCGGTTCTTCCCGAGTGTGTAGTATGGATGCGGTATAACGAGTAGATGGTCGCATGGCCTGAAGAAACTGCCAGCAGACTAATAATATGGATAAGGTCGCTCGAGTAACGCGATACCCTTTGCACAGTGTTACATAAAAATGAGATACATCCCGAGGAAAGAAACAAAAAACTGTGTCAGGAATTAAAGCAATCAATACGGCCGGGGTTACGACAGTCATACAAGTGAGGTGTCTGGATGAGGTGTTGACATACATGGAGCACAGTAATTTCTGATACTGCACACTGCGTGTATCAGTAACACTCGTCTTCCATTAGTACCGACAGTTAGAAAACAATTGCTGAAGGCAATTATTGTTTACAGATGTATACGAGCGTGCGACATGAGAAGTTTCAGATTCTGATAAAGATAAAATTGGTCACACGCTCTTCACGATCCCTTCTCTCTGGTGCAATTATAGCTACTCTATCTAAACTTTACTTTTCCCTGTCCTTGATACAGCGAGTCCAAATAATCAATATTGTTGATGTAGCTCCGGGTCAAGTGGTGGAGTCTATTCAGCCATTTCAGAGGCGATGGCCACGGTTCCAATAATTAGAGCTCAGTGCCTGACAGGTGATGCGAAGTTTTCTGATAGGCAGGCAGTGTTATTATCCATCAGTCAAGCCGCTCGCAAAAAATGACCGTAACAACTTGCCTAGACACATTATTCTCATTACATCTGAACAGTCACCATTCTCTTATATAGAATACATTGCAAGCACGAGAATGACTCGCAATTTAAAAAATATAAAAAATACCCTGACTAATGATTCCATTTTACCAAAGTTATAGCATCCTGTTTCCTACGTTAATGAAAAAAAACTAGCGGAACCCGTGGAAATTCCACGGTTATTTAACCTACCCCGTCTAATCTGAAGTCCGCTTTTACGAACCCCGTCTACTTAAACCCCGTCTACTTATCTTTCTAAGCTCTGTTTTTCACCGTCTACAGATAATTTAGCCGATCATAATCTTACATGTTTCAATATTCTAGTCAGCGTGTCTGATTTATTTTGCACGACTACGAGTCCCGTGGATATTGATCAGTAGCCCATCATTTTCCTGCTCTCTTTGATGCGACAGCTATGCAGCAGAGTTGGCCAATTTCTTCACTCAGAGCAGCCTAACCCGCTGTTCTCAAGAATATTGTATTTCCTTAGGTATCCTCGGGGTAACTGTAGGGGAAGAACACATGACCTGAGATATTGCACGGCAGCCTGCGGGTCATTCCATGGTACGAACTGGCGGGCACGCTGGTTGGTTTACAGACTGGCTTGCTGGCTGGAACTTGTGGTGTAGATGCATGTTTAGATTCTTCTAGTTGTAAAGCAGTTGTCTCGTGCTCTTCATTTGCATTAGCTGCAAATACTATCCACAAAAGAAAAATTTCTGATTATTATATTCCTAGTTTAAGCCTCTACCCATAGAGTACACTAAGATCCAAATAGAGGAAGAAAGAAAGGACAAAGAATGCCAAGAGAAACGTGGAACCCATGCACGAGTCAACGCGCATGGGAACAGCAATTCAGGAAAGAGAAGGAAGAAAAGTATAAAGCATGAGCAAGTAGGAGTATGAAATCGGGAAGGAAACAAAGTGGACACGTAAGACAGACGTCCCGAACGCCTAGCTAATGGCTAAGGTAACCTACATGAGCTTCCTGGGGTCAAAAAATTTTTGATTTTCAGTTTTTTAGAGAACTTGATGTAAATGCCCCTTCGTATCTCGGTTACGACGCTCCATAATTATCCAGCTCTTTCTGATTCCCAAACGATAATTGTTTGTCAGTAGATGCCGTCAAGCCTCTCGTGCTTGTCCAAATGGCTGCTGATCGTGTGCGCGCCACGCAATTGAGTCTCTTACATCTAAAGTGACTTCGAGAACGGAGCTCATCAGGACACCGCTGCAATTTTTTTTTTTTTTTTTTTTTTTTCACGAGAGAGACCGAGAAAATATTTTTGGTCCCACTTCGACAATTTATGTCGTCTCTCTCTATTCTTACTCAGAGTAGACATCACACATCCGCTTGAAAGAATACTTTAGAGCCGATATGTCCAACACTGCAGGGTATGCTACGTATCTGGCTGGTCCTATCAAGAACATCGAGCGTCAGAAGCAAAGCGAACATAAAATGTTTTGAAAGAAATGAAAAGCGATAGACATGTTACGAGTGAAATGATCATTGCGTCTTTGCTCTGAAAGTGACAAATTTTATCAAGAAGCACCAAAGAAGACAGCTATTGCTGAACTTCGTTCCAGCATAAGCCAAAGCTTCTAGCAAGTTGAAGCTGCCACCATCTAATAGTGAAAAGCGTAACGTGCAGACACTGGACGGACGGATGGAGCCTCAAGCAGAATTATGATAAAGATATACGACGGTATTAATTATTTTTGGAAATGGCCAGCAACTGTTGTCGCAAATCTTCAGTGCCTTATCTGTATCCGAGGTACCGATCGACTCGTTAGACGGACGGTCTACGCAACTACAGTGTTGCAGAAAAAGAGCAAGACTGATGAATACAGGAAGGTTTTTATTATGGTGTCGGAATAACCCCATTTTATTTATTTGAGCCGAGGGTAGCCACACAACTCGCTGCTATCCTACGAAGGAAGAAGGTTAAGACAAGTATGGTACATTGAGCAAAACGCATTTAGTGAGGGATCCATGCTTGGGAGCTGTAAGTCAAGAAAAAGAAGAAGTAACAACCGGATTGTTAGAATTTGTTTAAAAAGTACCCTAAGCTGCGTATAAATGCAAAGGGAAGAAATATATTATATACATGATCTATGTAGCGATCGCTACCATGTTCATTTCGAATAAAATAACTTTGACAAAGTTTGTGTTATTCTATCACAGTCCAGATCAATCTGTAGCAAGCGGATAGAATAGGGATGGAACTATGTTTTTCTGACTGAAATATGTTTTTCTGACTGAAATATGTTTTTCTGTCTGCTGCGATGACACACTAAACTACGCCATGAAACACCTACGTTCATCCTGATGCTTCTCTGTGAAACACATACGTACGTGCATCCTGATGCTTCTCTGTGAAACACCTACGTGCATCCTGATGCTTCTCTGTGAAACACATACGTACGTGCATCCTGATGCTTTTCTGTGAAACTCCTACGTGCATCGAAATTATTCTCAATGCAGATATCAAAAGAGCCATTTCCAGCTTGCGAGCCCTCGCTAGCCGAACCCCTGGTGTACACCGAGCTTATACTATATACACCATAGAGCGAGCTGTTTCAGGCCGCTGAGTCTTGAGAAGCGAAGGTCGGAGCTCCAATAGAGCCTTTGAGTGACAGGTTAATGTAAAGTTTTGTGATGCGTGATCCAAGGTCTCCCCAACAGGGTCTCGAGTTCTCGACAATAATCAATGAACTACATGAGGGGACTGTAGACAGGTTGTATACAGCCACCCTAGTAGCAATTTCAGGCCAATCTTTCACAGCATTGCGTGTGTTGTCACTGTTTAGTATATGTAGGGCCTTGATGGATGTTCCAGCTGAAGTAAAGGGCTGGTTCGAAAGATGGTTCATTGCAGTGCATTTTTTTACGAGCCTGGATTTACTGTATACGTCAAGCTTGATGTAACTAATACACTGGGCAACATGCGTTTTCAGATAGGAATTCTTCTAATTAGGTACATCGTCAGAAGTGATGTTTTCTACTGTAATTCAAAATTTGAAAGTCATTTTCGTTTAAAATGTCCCTGCTTTAAGTAATCACATACAATTATTTGCATTTCATCAGCATCATTGCTGCAGAAAGCCCACTGAGATCTTTTGTAGACTATTTAAATGATGCTATTCCGTGAAGAATATCAAGTAATGTTTAAGAAAAATCTAACGCGCTAACAAAGTTTTAGTGGCAGGTATAAAATCAACCCCAACGGTGAATTACTACCGATTCTTAAGTCGCCGCAGCCCGAGAAAAATCATTACTTCAGACCACTTATTTGTATGACTACCAGTCTTCCACATGACCAAGTAGTAGCACTATACGAAAGTTTAAGCCTCCCTAAATAAGTACTAAGCTTTTCCAAGAGAAGAAAAGGAAGGGACATATACAGTATGTCGAATGTCGATAGAAACGGAGAACCCATGCACGAAGGTGTTTGGATCAACGCTCATGGGAACACCAAGTCGAGAAAGAAGAAGAAGAACAGACGAAAGTAAGATCAGTTGGAGTATGAAAGTGGAAGTGAGCGAAGTGGGCCCTAAAGACATACGTCTCGAAAGCCTAGCTCATGGCTAAGGTAACCTACAGGGTCCCCCGGGGGGCGCTGCTCCCCGTAACATGGGATGGGCAAACCTGAACTAACCTAACCCTATGGCCCATCCTATGCCGCCTGAGGGGCCATATGACCAAGAAAGCTGTAATCCACGAGGAGGAGGAAAGAAGTGACACTAAGTAAAAAGGAAAACGAAAAGCCAATGGACAGTTGATCCCCTAAGCTGTGACGTCTTATCAGACACATATCGTACATTTTCCCTCCTCCCTTCTTTCACTCTTATAGAAAAGAAAAAAATATCGTGCATATAAATTACCATAAAACTGCAGCGCTTTCACGTCAGAATTTCACTGTTAAAGGTTACAGTTATTTGTAAACAAGTACCGGGTGTATCTCTGCATACGTCTTAAATCCGTTCCAGATACTTAGAGTCTTGCCGAAATTCATCGTTTGATCATTTAAGGCCATGCTATTTGGTTTGTTTGGGCTGTGTTGAGCGTAGGAGGCGAGACTTAGTCCGAATAGAGGTCATTCTGTCGCAAGAAGTTTAACCAAAGAGATGTAATTCCAAACAGAGGTCATTCCAAACACAGGTCATTCCAAACACAGGTCATAACTCACGCAAAATTTTCTCATCCAAAAAGGACGCTTAGCAAGTTCGGCTTATGTAAGACGGACGCACACCGAGGTACAATTTTGTCTCTAAAGCGATAATGCTATCTTGTACCTTTATTTTGGGTAATAATGTAAAAAAAGACAAATAATACTGCAGGGTGGTGAATTCGTCATCTTGTAATGGAGAAGAATTAACCTGAATTGTTACACCGAACTTTCCTTCTAGCTTCTTCGGAAGCTGCTCCGTAACTAACATCATTCTTTACCGTTTGAATGAAAATCCTGTTTTCGTACGGTAGGAGTCGACTGTGATTGAATGGCACCCTTAGGTGTTAAAGGATTAGCCTTAATAGTACCAGGCTATGTTATCTCTATACTAAGTTTTTCTTTCCTGCAAGAATGCAATAATATTAGGTCACTTGTTATAAAGTGATGCAGCCTGGTTAAAATAGGGCTAAGTAAATAAAAAAAAAACTCATGAAATATACATCTTAGCTTTAGTACGGAACTTGTCAAAGTCAAAAACGTTAATTTAGCATTGCTTGTGCAACCTTCAACGACTTGAAAAAATATGTATATAGACCATTATACAGCCACCGGCAAATGACCTGTTACCACCAAATGGTTAAGGAAACATTAAGAACGTCGATTTACCGATTAGCGTTCATTTTTTGGTACTTTGGAAAGAAGTAAAGGCTCGTTCTTCATTTGTTCCCAGAAAAAGAACTCAAAACCATTAGTGAATTCGGGCATTTAATCATCGGCACATAACACTAGCTCGACTCTGCCAGGCATTGACATAACATCAATATCACAACTCTGGTACAGTACAATTTAGCGGTAGATGTACGGTACTACATTAGATTTGCATTGAGACCTCGTGTTGTATGACATTTACCTTTGAGCAGATGCATTGGACGGCATATTTCTTAAATGGAAGAGGGAGCAAACCCTATGTACAAATCCTGACATAGGGATTAACATAGAACAAGTTCTAAATAATACGCGGAAACAAGGAAGGGGATGGGGCATGTAGTATGACAAGGAAGNGAGGGAGCAAACCCTATGTACAAATCCTGACATAGGGATTAACATAGAACAAGTTCTAAATAATACGCGGAAACAAGGAAGGGGATGGGGCATGTAGTATGACAAGGAAGACAAAAAATCGAACTGATACGGAGCATTCCGTAAAGAAACACTAATTCGGGAATGAATGATTGAAGATGAGCGTTTAGCAGTAACAAGAATAGTATGGAACGAAACTGAAACATGTCCGGAAGCCCTACTAAGGCTACGCGTAACCTGTAGGGATGTCTGGGGACGTATGTCCCTTTAACGTAGGACGTGTGAATCTAACCTAACAGTTCACTTCCCTATGTCTCCATTGGGGCTAACACAGAGTTGAGTGCCTCACCTCTGAAGTAGATGTGGTAGAAGTCTTGGACAGACCAGCGACCTGAATGACTCCCGTCTTGGCGTCTTCACGGAGCTCCAGAGTTCCTGACGAGGGCTGCAGCAAGTCTCTGATATTCTCGTTGTAAATTTCTAAGTAGGACATCGATATCTGCACACAGGAGGAAATAAACAAACGGTAAGAAGCACAAACTTAGAATTTAAATAAGTTATTATTACCTCTGCCAAGGAGGTTATGTTTTCGTCGGGTTTGTCTCTCTGTCTGTCACCAAGATAATTCAAAAAGTTATGGACGGATTTTGTCGAAATTTACAGGGATTGTTAGGTATGTTAGGAGGAACAGATTATTACCTTGGTGAAGATACGTCCATCCGTTTGTTTGTCTGCCTCATTTTTCTCAATGCCTCAACTCAAAACGTTATGGACGGATTTTTATGAAATTTGCACGAGGTGTTAGGTATATCACAAAGAGTAAATAACCAAATTTTTGTGATGATCTGTTGGTTCTTTCGTATGTGTGTTGCTGTGCTTGATTTTATGTTTGTTAGCGCAATAACTCAAAAAGTTTTGAGTGAATCTTCATAAAACTTACAAGAATTGTTAGTAATGTTGAAAGCCATGAATGATTAAATTTTGGTGCAGATCGGTTGATTCGTTTCTTTGTTTCAGTTGTGTTTGTCATAATGTTTGTTACGCAATAACTCAAAAAGTTGAAAGTTTTGAATGGATCTATATGAAATTTGCAGGAGTTGTTAGTAATATTAAGAGATATAAATGATTACATTTTGGTGAATATCGGTTGGTTCGTTTGCATGTTTGACTTATGTTTGTCATAATGTTTGTCATAATGTTTGTTAGCAGCATAACTCAAACAGTTATGAAAGGATCTTAAAAAAAATTTTCAGAAGCTGTTTTTACTATTAAAAGGCACAAATGATTGGATTTTGGAGTTGATACAATGAAAATTATGGTTTCAGAGCCAATTCAAATTTTTCGTGACCGTTGCCTTACCTGGCGGAGGTATGCGCTCTCAGAGGGCTCTAGTTGGTGTTATGTTCAGTTTTGGGCAATATTTAACTAGGCATTTAAATACAATTGGGTATAAAAAATGTGCTCACAATTACATACAATATGAGTAATTAACTTCATTACTGGTGTATTTAAATACATTGTATCCAAGTGCTTTGTCGTAAATACTTTTTATATAACATCATACATTTTCGATGTGCGCTAGCTAGGTGTGCCTCAGATACGCTTGATCCTGCTGTCGAATGGCTGCTATCTGTACGTATGTCGCAGCCGTCATCTTGCAATAATCTCTCTAGTCACGGTGGAAATGTTCATTGCGCTGCCAATATATTATGCTCAGCACTTACAGAAAACCACAAAAGGTATACTGGCATTAGTGCAATAATGTTTTTATGTGATTCCGGCATTTTCGTGTGGCGTTGAGCGTGTAGGACTAAGTTTGCTTGGCTCTAAGGAGAAAAAGACGCGAAATTTTATTTGCGTAACTGTAGTTGCGTCAGCGTCATTACGTCGTTTTTAAAACTTTTGCGTCGTTGCGTCATGCGTCGAAGAAATGGTCGTTGCGACGTCGACGCAATGACGCAACTGGTGACGCAAGTACCCAGCACCTCTTAAAAGTGACAGTTCTACCCCTGGTTCCAGTATTTGCACTAACCTGCTAAGATTTCATATGATCGAGTGGCTATGTTGATGAAATCAATAGGAATTATTATGGGACTTGGTAAAGCTAATATCTCAGATCGATCTAATAACAAGGTAGTGGAATTATTTACGCTGATAAGTAATTTAATATGCGCCTTACGACAGTGGGGCAGGTGGACTAAAGCATTGGAGCGCTGGAGGCGGCAGTTATAATTTTAAACCATGACTGATGATCATCGATTGGAGGAGAGGACGCCAGGGCTCGCCTGCTACGGTAGATGCGCTGCAGAGGGTCGAGTACTAAGACAGAAAACATTTGCTTTGTTGTACACAGCGGGTGTGCAGGAGTATATGATTTGCATTTTTTGCGCCCTCAAACTTTAGAAATAAGCCTACTGTAGAACTTGATATCAGGAAGCTTATTCAACACGACTAAGGTTTAGTTTATGCAAGGTTAAGTTTATATATTAAATTAGAAAATTTCATTAGAGCTATTAGTTTAATTTAAACTTGGTACTTTAACTTTGAACTAAAGATTGCAATATTAACTTAAATTTGTAATTTTGAATGACAAAATGAGATGAAAATTGGAAGGATTAAACAAAATGAGTTTGGTTAAAGGCAATTTCATTGCAATACAAGTGAAGTTAATGTTATTTAAATTTACTGAAATTCTATTAAAACATTAAGTGAAAACAGACAGAATCCTCAGAACAATAACCTATGGGGTGGAAACTCTGAACCATTGAACTCAAACTACAGAAGAATAACTACCGGTATCTCAAATATTTAGAAGCGAAGAATAAGGCTAAAAGGTACTTAAATATATTTATGAAAAAATTATCCAAAGAAAGAAGAACGTTCATTGCGCGTGTGCACCAG
The DNA here is from genome assembly GCA_001587735.2 of Parhyale hawaiensis. NCBI lineage: Eukaryota > Metazoa > Arthropoda > Malacostraca > Amphipoda > Hyalidae > Parhyale > Parhyale hawaiensis. The sequence goes on along the minus strand of LQNS02007215.1, from coordinate 30,284,407 downwards.
GGTGAACGCTTTCAAAGGCGTTGTCTCATATCAGGTACAACGTGCATGGAACCGAAAGGAAAAACATCCACGGATCCGTAAGCAAGACTCTTATACATGAATTAGCTAGCAGAATATACATGGAACTTCTGGAAATACTAGAGTGCAAGCAATAGGCAAAAGCAGAATATTCATGGAATTATCACCAGAAACGCCTATGGATTTAACCGACAAAATTTTTATGGAATCATCTGATATAATTTGCCTGAAACCAACATGGAACCATCAGGCAAAACTTGCACAGAACTAACAGGGAAAATATTCGTGGAACCCTCAGGCTCAACTTCCCTGGAAACTACAGGGAAAATATTTATGGAACTATCAGACTGAACTTCCCTGGAACCAACGAGCAAAGTATTTATGGAACTGTCTGACTCTACATCCATGGAACAAACAGGTAAAATATTTATGGAACCATCAGGTACAACTTTCACGGAACCAACAGACAAAATATTTGTGAACCATCAGACTGGACTTCCCTGCATGGAACCAACGACCAAGGCATTTATGGAACTATCAGACTCTACATCCATGGAACAAACAATTAAACTATTTATGGAACCATCAGGTACAACTTCCAGTGACTCGACAGGTAAAGTATCAATGGAACCATCAGGCACAACTTCCAGTGACTCGACAGGTAAAGTATCAATGGAACCATCAGGCACAACTTTCACGGAACCAACAGACAAAAACTCCCAGGGATATATCAGGGCTGACATACCCAGCGAATCCACGGGCAAAAACTCAGGGAACCAGCACTACAATGGCAACTACTGAAAAAAAAAGAGCCTCATCACGAAAGAGGCAGAACTCTTTAGGAAACCATCCGGCACAACCTGAGGGAAATACACAGGAAAAATCAGGACACAGGCAGCATACAACATCCGCTGTCTTCCGTGCTGCCACTTGATGGTGCAGTCACACGAGCCGCATTATAGGATGCGTGATGCAGGGGCGAGATCCCCAAGATTAAGGCCGCACGAACGTAACTGCGACTGTAAACTGCAGGGGATGTTACTTTGCTTGATCAAACTCATGCGTGCGTTAAACGCTCGACCCAACTGAAAGACCTTGTTCTCCTTCAGGAAGCTGAAGATGGCATTCCATATAAAGGATATGTTCACGAAAATGGAAGCCGTACCCAGGTGACATCTCTCCACTCCCATGAATTAGATAACCTTGTTCTTTTAGCAATATGTTGGCGTTTTATAAGGAAAGAGTATGACTGTAATTTTTTTATAAAAGGTGTCCGACACTTTTGTTGCCAAACTTTAACATAAGGTAGCGATTGTCGAAATTAACACTTTTTATTCTATGAAGGTATGGTCTAAAATGTTTAGTTAAAGAGTTACAAGGACTTGAAGTTGGACAGTTATTAGAAAAATTGTGGTGTATTACATTTTTTTTAATGAAGTATTGCTAGAATTACTGGAAGATGTACCTTTAGCTGACATCAGAGAAATGTATTTTGAACATGAAGGTGCACATGTACACTTCTCGGTTGCTCTTGGGCAATTATTGGCTGCCTTATATCCCAATCGCTGGATTGACCATGGCGGTCCTTTCGCGTGGCCACCAAGATCTCCTGATATTACGCCCCTAGCTTTCTACTTATGGGGACACTTGAAGAGTTTGGTGGATGAAACACTAATAGAAGCGTCTCTGAAGAAAGTGTACATAAATTTTTTTAATAACTGTTCAGCTTCAAGTCCTTGTAACTCTTAAACGGAACACTTTAGACCATACCTTCATAAAAAAAAAATTTCATTTCGACGATCACTACCTTATGTTACAGTTTGGCAACAAAAGTGTCAGACACCCTGTATATTGAGCACAGAACTGCAATTTTTATTCGTATTGCTAGAGTAGAGACTGAATGGCAAAACATACTAGATGAAGGTGAGTGTCTTTGATTTTCCGTTTTTTGTAATTTGTAATAAAGTAATTCCAAGTAAGCAGCTGTGACAACTGTGAAGAGAGACTCCGATGGAGTTTAGGTAACCAGATAACCCGGCTATGCTCTGCCCTGCTGCTCCGAATCTTGGCCTTTGGAACGCTTTATTCCTTGCTATTAATAGATAAAATATTTTGAATTAATATATCTGGTGTTACTCAAGCTAAATGCCTGACCTCATTCAACTGTCTATGTACCATATATTAATAAACAATCAAATCAACACACTCTTATTAAGAACACGATAGATTCACAAATATGCCTACAAGGACAAATTAATGATATCTATTGTGTTCACGTTAACATGACGATACAACTAAATAACTGTACAGGGAAGCGTTTAATGCATTTCGTTGCTTGGTCATGTAGAAGAAAGCCTTAGAATTTCGATTTGACGAGATGATCGAATACGGTGTTGTTATAGTATGCCGGCCCAATTTAGAAGATATCGTCAACAAACGTGATGTATACAAACGCAACACAATGAACATCGCAAACAAATAAAAAATAAAGACATGAAGACACAATTACATTTATCTGTTGGCACAAGCGAAGGCGAAAGTTCCAATAAGATTTATATCGATTGTCCTTCATGAAGAGATAAGAGTCCTGGGTGTTTCATATACCTGTAACATTGAGGCAGACACAAGCCAAACGAACATTAAGATTAGGCTGCTACTGAATAGACTTAGAATAAATTTAGAAATTAGGACTACTCTTACTGGGTATGTGACTCACTTTGATGGCGAGATTAGGGTCTTTGTTGTTGGACATAACCGTAAAGATGTCATTAAGGGCACGAACCATGATGCCCTCCTGACCCTCACTGCCCACCATCGTGTAGGTCTTGCCGGCCCCTGTCGCCCCATAAGCGAACACTGTGGCGTTGAATCCTTTGAGTACGTCATCAACGAGCGCCTTGGCTGTGGCGGCGTATACCTCTTCCTGAAACGGAAAGCAAAGAAAATGGAAAGTAGTCCATCAACGACGTAATAAAAATATCTTTCTGCAGGCATAGGAGTATTAAAACGGGACCAAATGGTCTTCGGGGAGTTAGGTGGCTCTTTTGCACTCTGAATAATTTAGGTTAGACGGGTGGCAGTAGATGGACCAACATGTCCAGAGAAGAAAAGAGCAAGAAGTCAGCCAGTTAGGAAACGATCGCCTAAGCACGATTAGTTACAGGTACACTATCGCGGACTCAGAGGTTAGGTTATTGGGACATGAAAGAAAATAGATTACGGTGGTCTCTAAAGATTCGGCGGAAAAGAGTTTGTGACTCGAAAAGTTCCTAGCTACATAGGCTGTTGCTACCAATGTTTATGAAAGTTTTTAAACGCGTTGACTGTCTTTGCGCCGACAACTTCGGAGCAGATCTATCGCAACTGTTCACCATGAAGTACTGGAAAATCTGCTGGCTTAGAGTAGTTTTTCGATCTCTATATTTGAATTTTTGTCCGTTGTTTTGTGATCAAAATCCTTGTCGACGTGCGGACCGTTTCAGTTTGCTTGTGATAGATATTTCCAGGTCATGTTGTTGAGTGACGGTTGCTAATTCTACCCAATTTCATGAACAATATTTGGAACAATTCACGTTACTGGATAAAAAAAGGGGAAGACACGAAAAAATGACATTCAGAAAGCCTACGCAAGCACATAGTTAGGCGGAAATGTGTTATAGTGTACATTGCGTTGCCATTATAACTGCACAAGTAAGGCGTATTACGCAGTTTGCATTGATGAATGCCTGCAATGTTACTCGTGCAGTTGACTCGGGTATTATAATATATAATTTTACTTGGGTTATTCTGCGCTTCTGCTTGGTACCAACTTAATAAAGTGAACATTATCATGTTAGTAAATTCCGGCGCAATATAATTGCCACACGAGGGTGTGACTGCTAAACTTTGTATATACGAAGCTAAAGGGCTAACTTCGTTTGTTGACTAGCTATATACTTCGTATAAAATCTATATTATATTTTTGCTTGAAGCTCTGCACGATACGCTTAAACCAAATGGTTAAAAAAACATGCTTCAAACCACAAATTTTTTCTTTGTTTTTTTGGTTTATATTCAAATTTTTTTGTTTCTATTTAAAAATTGCACAATACAAATTTTTACTTCAAGTGATTATTAAATTTTATTTAACAAAATTGACAGGATGAATTACTGTTTTTCTATTAAGGAATCCGTTTGACTGTTAAGACAGACTGGGTGAACTATTATTTATGTTTACTAAAAAGCCTATAACTTATTAAATTTTGTGTTATTTCAATTTAGAGACGCATACCTAGTTAGCTATATTCTGGCAAGCTAGCAGCAACTGAAAATTTAAAGTAGTAGTTATAGTTGCTATTTGATAGCTACTATGTATCTGGCGTTGTCATGAACTGAGAATCCAGACTGCGACCTCCAGTTTTCAGCCGTTGCCTTGTTACCCTAAAAGAGTTCTCGATAAGAAAAGGGGGATAGATTATGTGAAGAAAAAAATTCCAAGGCACCAAACATTTTTCTTGCGGAGAAGGTATCTTGGATACGGCGGGGATGCACTTGGGCGCTTGCCTGTATGACCGTGTCTGGGCATGTTCATAATAGCTCTTGAGAAAATCCCATTTTTTCCATTTTGGCCGCCAGCGTCAGACGCCACTTGAACCGAAGAGTCAAGTACTGTTGCGGTCTATGCTACTAATATTAGCTATTGAGCTAAACAGAAGGATGTGAACATATACTAGCTATTCTTTTTCTTCAGTTCAATACTCTGCTTTTAATTAGCTAGTAGCTGGCTATTTCTATCGAGATTTCATTGTACCGGTATTTTGAAACGTTTCTAAGTTTTTCAAAGGATTTCATAGCTATATGACTTTCGTAAGTTCATTATTCTGTTTTCAATTAGCTGATAGCTAGCTATTACTGTCAAGTTGTATAAGTAATTTGAACTATTTTCACGTTTTTTCATAGGATTTTATATAACAATTATAAATCATATCATCTCTGCAGATTGGATTTTAAATGTAGCCATAGCAAATACTGGTACCCTGCTAACTGTTTTTTTTAACCCCTTCTTCAAACTGTTCTTCTACAATAGGAAATTGATATGAAGTGACCAAGATTGTTGATTTGCTAGCTTCATGGTCACAAAGCAGAAAATAAATTAAATGTTGAATAAAATGCCTAGAACTACAAAAAAATATTCAAGAAACCGAATAAAAATTTTTTTTTTCTGTTTCAACAAAAAACTTTGTTTTTTGTTTAAACCCAAAAACCACGGTTGTAGCTAACTCTGTCTATAGTGTTTGTTGATCTCTAAATTTTGCAGCAAGCGAGCTACCGTAGAGCTTACGATCACCACATTTATTGTTAGTTATACTTCTCGCGTCAGTTAGCTATTTTGTTTGTAACAAAATTGGTGCGTTCCATACCAACTGGAACCCAATGAGGTTAAAGCTGAGGAAAAGGATCCTTAGTAGCTATTGTGGTAATCGTGATCATCCATTTACCAAAGACAATAACAATAATACTTATTTCACGTATGACGAATCATAAGACAAAAGCTAATCTTTGTACACATAAATCTAGTTGCCAGGTCACTGAATAACAGATAATCTTCTGCATAAATCACTCAATGAACAGCAGGACCTAGATACTTCTTCGTTTCTGAGCAACCTTGTAATCATAATTTACCCCATAAAACTAATTATTTGTGCCTGCAGTGAACAGTATACCTAATAAGTGACCGGAGCTTCAAAACTGATTTCTACAGTATTTTATAGAAAACAAAATTTCTCGAGATTTCCCATCAATAGTCTTCAATTCGTTGAAATCAGCATTTGCCCAAAATAGACCGAGATTCCGGGATGAAAACCCTAATTGCAACCTACTACTGTATTGGATGTTAAGAGCACACCAGCTCTGCAAGGTACCACACCATAGATGAAACACCAAAGATAAAATGTATACCGCTAAATTTATCTCTTCTCAGGTCTTTTTTGGGGGCATTTCATGGCAAATAGAGCTCAATTCATTATTTCTTAATTGGAATATCTATTTTTACACTCTCCCAGTCTGTCATACATCGTACTAAATATGACAGAGATTTCTACTTCTAGGTGCGTAATGGCACGAGATATCTAGAAGCAAATACAAATATTTCAGAATATTACCGACAAGATACGTCGAGCTCGTACATTAAGACTCAACTGACGTAAGTCCTGTAACTTATACAGTAGTTGTGTTAGCAGTCTTGAGTCACTTCTTCTTTATTGATTACGAAGACCTCTTGCTGTGTCAGCAATCGATCACAAATATTGTATTCAGCTGTTCTAGTTTCTTAATGGCTTTCTCTCTGATAACGATGAGCCTTGCATGGCTGCGCTGCCTCTCGCTCTAATTGTTTCATTAATACTGTGACGTCTTGATATGAAGGTAAGTACGAACTGTATAGGTATAGGTCTTCGTATCTTTGTGTCTTGCATGTACAGTGTTGACCACCGACATCTTGCGATACGAAGCGGTCTGTAATGTTATTCCTCTTTAATCGTTTTTGGTTATATGATCAACATCAGCCGCCTTTTTTCGATTCACGTTCTGCAAATTTATTTCTCTTAAAACCTTGACTTCTTCCCGTCTAACAACTATAAACGAATGACGTTTCATGAAAGGAAGATATAAAGCATGAATTTTTTTGATTTATGTTTATTTCTGCGTATATAACAACCATTACCCCCCTCTTCCTGATGATATAGTAACGCTGTACATTTTATTATGCCTTGATATCTTCGGCGCCACACAGTCAAAAATTCCAGCGTTTTTACAGGAGCAAATTAGAAATGTGTCTGTAATTTTCTCCGTATTGAGCAGGAACCTAAAGTGTCCGTCATTTCGCAGCAGGAGCCTGTAGTTCAAATTGTTTACAGCAAGGATATTCCGATCTACCTTAATTATGAGGGAGATCTATGTATTATTTCTGTAGCACCCTGAATGCCTTGTGACAGGGTTGTTGACGGGCACTTTCTCTTGTCTCAATCAAACTGCAGTCCAGAAGTTCAACAGTAGGGTGTTTGTTCAATATTGCTTGACCTTTACACGCTCTTACTGTTATAGAATGATGTTTATATAAAACGTGAACGTGCTGTTTTAGTAAGCGAAAAACATAGCAGCATGATTTTCCGAAAAAAACATCCATTTCCAATACACACCCACTCATTGATAGGTTGCTGTTTAGGCAAAAAAAAAAAAAAACTAGTTTTGATAAGGCAAGTTATAAAGTTACTTCAAAGGTTGTTCATAAGCAAGAAATTCGCTAGGTCTCGTTTTTGAGTGATTTCGGTTGTTTGCGAAAACAGTGAAATAAATAAAAAATGTACTATTCTGAATTATTGATTTCGGTTGTTTGAGAAAACAGCGAAATAAATAAAAAATGTACTATTCTGAATTATTGATTTCGGTTGCTTGAGAAAACAGCGAAATAAATAAAAAATGTACTATTCTGGATTATTGATTTCGGTTGTTTGAGAAAACAGCGAAATAAATAAAAAAATGTACTATTCTGAATTATTGATTTCGGTTGTTTGAGAAAACAGTGAAATAAATAAAAAATGTACTATTCTGAATTATTGCCGCCATCAAAAGCCCGCCTCAAGTTCAATTAGTGATAATACCGCCATAACTGAATCTGTAAAAGTGGCCGCTTGAGAAAGGTCATTGTTCAAGGGATATATAGCTAAGAAACCATGGTGATATTTAACTGTTTTCGCCTCTCCTGAAAAATGTCAATTTTTGAATTACGACACTGAAGTCACAAATGAGCGATTTATACCGAGAAATTATTTTATTCCGTGACTTGGCAACTATATTTATCAGAACAAAGATTAGTTTCTGCCCTATGATTTATCAATTTACACTACTGTTGGTTTTAGTGTTACTGCCTTGGGGCAATTAATGATCGCAGTTACCACAGTAGCTACTGGTATCCTTTGTCTCAGCTTCAACTTTACTGGGCTTCAATTGGCAATAATTTTGTTCCCAATAGAATGGTTAACTAAAGCGAGTAGTACAGCAAAAAATACAGTGATAGTGCTTAATAACAGTCTCTAAGCTCTACAGTACCTCGCTCCCTGAAAATTCAAAGATCGACAAACCCTACGCACTTGCTGTGGCATTTCGATAATAATGTATATAAGCTTCGAATGAGGTACAGTTGATATGGATGCTGTTGTCGTGCATCGAGGTCAAGAAGCGAAATTGTGTGACCAGCTATAAAACCGGTAGGTAGCGATTTTATTCACAATTCATCTCACCTTTGGAAGGTATTTTTTGAAGCACAGGCATGAAAGTCAGTGGAGTAAGAAAATTTTATTTTATTTACAATGTTGTACTACTATAGCACACCATTTGTCTCCTGTGTAGAGTTGGATACACATGTGTACCAAAAGCAATTAGTGCGCATCAAATTATAGGAGCAGAATGAGGTGCTCAGAAATCAACCATTGTAGGGATGAATTTCACTATCTTTATTCATTTTCAACGTAAAAAGTCAGAAATACAGACCGCCGCTTTAGCACAATGCACGTTCAATTATATTATTGCTTCGGAGTGTCATTTATTCTGGCTAATATTTAATAACAATTACATTACTCAGGAAAAGCGCAGAAATGATAGGTCATTAATAATAGGTAAAGCAGCATTTTGACTACAACGCAGTGAACCTATGGGACTGTCAATCTCTAGGTTTGTTGTAGGGCGTGGCTGCACGAATACTGAAAAACTAAAAAAAGGGCGGTATATATATATATGTATATATAACATACTGGCTCATGCCGATGTGAGTGTTCCACGTTAATAATATATGTATATATATATATATATATATATTACGAGAAGCTAAACATAAACTATTGTTGGGTTGTTAACGCTTAAGTACCAAAGGGAGCACAGTATTGAGGGCAGTACAACATGAGTCAGGCGCCTTATAGTACCGAGATAAATATAAACTTTTCCAAAATTCCCGGGAACCCAGAAATTCACGGGATTTCTCTTTCGAAATTCAGGAGTCGCAAGACATTAAATCAGGACTGGGATGGAAAACTATGGTCACAGTAAATATAATCAACAACAAAGTTTTTATGTTGCAGTAATTTTTTAAAGAACGTGATCATTACTGTCCCTTATTTAAGCTTTATTGTTTGGTACACAAGCTAATGACATTTTATTCTGCCAATCTGCAGGATTTTGGATAAGCATGTGAATGTAAAGGGGCACTGCTGTAATTATGAAAGGAATATTGGTGATCACAGCCATAACAGATAATAGTGATGTTACGAACACTTACACGAACATTACCGTTTTTCTACTTAAAACGGTGGCTTTAACGCTTCTTGCAGAATTCCTTTATGTTGTTTCATTCATGAGCAAAGTAGTAGTAGTAATAGTAGTATTCTCCTAGTTTGAGCCTCCCTACTAACAAAGTACACTGTGATCCAAATAGAGGAAGAAAGAAGGGACATAAGAATGTTGAGAGAAACGTGGAACCTATACACGAGTAAACGCGCATGGGAACAGCAAGTCAGGAAAGAAGAGGAAGAACAGAACAAAGCATCATCTGTAGGAGTATGAAGAAGAAAGGAAGCAATTGAGGCATGAAAGACAGATGTCGCGAAGGCCTATAGCTAATGGCTAAGGTAACCTATACAATCCCCTGGGGCGCTGCTCCCTATAACATAGGATGGGCGAACCTAACTAACCTAACCCTATAGCCTAAGGCCCATCCTACGACCCCCTGAGGGGTCCTACGCAAAGCATGGTGAATGGTGAACTGGGATATCTGCGCAGGATGCGCTTTTGTTTGGAATATCGCGGTATCTGTTGTGGTTGTCTGAATCTATCGTACGGGGTATTGCTCGTAGCGATACGATGAGGTTGTGTTCTGTTTGCGTGATGGTGCGTGCTCTTATTATTAATAATATATTAATTAACAGTAGGACAAGAGTTGCAGTTAAAGACATTTTCAGTTCGATGGTATATTCTTTTGATTTCGAACTTTCGATTTATCTTGAATCATTTTCAGGAAAAAAACCATGAAGGCATTTTGAAATTTTGCGAAGATGTTGATTCAAGATGGATCGAAACAAAAGACATAAAAATATAACATCTTACTGAAAATGTCTTCAGTTGCAGCTCTTATCGTGCTGTTAATAATAAAATTGCGTTTTCCCAAAAGTAAATCGATTAGGGAAGTTGTACTACGAAGATGCGTGCTCTATTACGGGCTGTGGGTATCTGGACGTACTCATTACAACCCATTTTCCTGAACTCTATCGATTAGAGCCACTGTTATGAGAAATACCTACAACGGGGTTCTTTGCAAGAGACCTCAATGATCGCTTGCGAAACAACGGTCAAAAACTCAGGCAGAAAGCTCGAAGAACGACCTTAAGTCAGCAGTTCTTCCCGTATTTCATAATCAGCATTTGGAATAGACTCCCCTCCGATGTTGTTAGCGCGGAGTCAGTCAACGTGTTTAAAAATCGTCTTGACGTATATTGGGAGAGACATCCTCTGCAACTAAGAACTCCTCCTCCGGGAGTTGCAAACACTTAACGGCCAAAGCTTCCGAAACAACCTTAATCCATCTCTTTCTCTCTCCCGCTCCAACTACACAATTTGATATCTCTAAGCTCCGCATGTCAGCGGCTCTTGAACGTGCTTGCGTGCATTCAAGATCGTTTCTTGGGCAGGGACTCTTCACCCCTTCCCCTTTTTTTTCTCTCTCTCTTTTCTCCTGTCCTCTATATCCTACTAACATAATGTCAATAGCTCATAGAGTGCCGGGTCGTATGTTCCAGTGTCTCTTTGGGAATGGGGTCTATAAGCTCGTCAATTGCCGTCTATCTAATCTAATCTAATCTAATAATCTAAATAAAGGTATACCTTTTGCGCAATGGGTTAATGCTGCTATGCTTTCACGATGCTTCGCGATGAGTTGCACCGAAATAGTAATAGAATCTGGAAATAGTAATAGAATCGGTTGATGGAAAAATAATACAGTATGAGAGCACTGGTTGCTCATCTGTTCAGATCTGGCGTCCCTTATTTCTCAGGTGGGTTCCGAGCGCTCCCCCCCCCTCCGCCAGCCGATGAGCAGTATATTGTAATCGACATCATTTATTCGGTAACGCATTAACCCTTAAATGCCTGATTTAATCATAGCACACCCGTAGAAATAACACTATTGGTATATGCTGCATATATGGCACGCTATGCATTTAAGGGTTAATAATTAATTAACTGGTCCTTGTTCCACTGCCTCGTCTATCAATACTACAGTAAGTACATCCTTTTGCTTCATCGCCTCCCTCAGATCTTCGTATCAGCTACGGTTGCGTTACTTCGGAAAAAATTTCATTCACATGCTATAACATATTTGCCAGTACAGTCGAAATAGAGAATTTTTGTGAACAGGTCCTCTGATTGACATACGCAAAATACCAAAGGGAGAAAATAGCATTGGCAGAAGAACCTCAAACAATTACTAAAAACAGAAAAGATGGCGCAAAGAACGCGTTGATTCGCAAAAAAACGCATATTCACCTGTACAGAAAGCAGTAGGAGGAAAGCGTACGCAGAAGTTGCACCGCAAGTTTTCGATTGCGCTGCAGCGCCCTAGGCTTCGGCTTAGACATGCAATGATACTGAAAAGAATATCTAAGGTATGAGGAGTTTCTTGCAGTTTGTGCGTTATAACAAGCAGCAATGGCGAAGCATTGAGAATACTCCCTACTTGTGCGTTAGTTTAGGGTTGCAATGACGCATAGTTTTTGCCTGACATTCAAGCACCAGGAGTAGTCACGGCAATATGACGGCCGAAAGGAAAAGTTGCGTGACTGAGCAATTTTTGCGATAGTGTGCCCACGCTATAAAGACACCAAACTTTGCCTAAACACACTGCTAATTTATTTGATGGCTCACTGAAGATTTTGCATCCACGAACATGGGTTCGTCTGTACAATAAGCGCGTTCCTTCCGCCACTATCAGTCTTTTGGTTTTTGTTTACAGAAGTCCTTAGGTTAACTTACATTTGTTTATTATTAGCCGTTAAGATCAACTTTCAAAGAGTAGATTGGGCGGGTATAGTGAGGTCAGTCGTGCCAAAGCGAGGATGTGTAGTCCATCGTGTGAGGGTGTGCTATGCTACGGGCTGCGGGTTTCCACGAGTACTCGAGTTTACGTCTTGGCACAAGGAATCGGACCGCCACTTTCAGCGAGCCATTCTGGGAAAATAACTCAGTGCACGACGCATTCAGTTACTATATTTATGCAAATTCATCATTCGTCTATCATTTGTCATTCTTTTGCACCTTATCTTCTATATATCATTATTCATCCATCGTTACCTGTCATCTTTACAAAGACACGAGTCCACTTTCTGCACTGCGCTACACAAGTGGCAGTGAACGTTAAAAACACGCCATCGGCTTTGATCGTGTTGAATTTCTTATTGACAAGAGCCTTGACGAAGAGCGGTTGTTACTCTAATGGGTTGCGGTGGATTAAATAGCAGGTGCAGTCACGCATCGGGTGGCACTCGATGCCTCAGAAGTAAGATCTGGCTCTGCTCATGACAGCATCTGGCTCTTAGATTTTTTTTATCTTACGTACTCTACTAATAAAATGTACGCATGTAGCTGTATTTAGCGCTAAAATGCATTATACGGCTCTCATCCAAATGAAATTTAAAAATTCTATACGTTTAGGGCGCTTTTACCCGAAAAAGATTCCTGACCTATGCCCTTAGTGGAATGGAATAATCAATAGGCTTTAGTGTAAGTGCAGTAGCGCTTGTAAGTACCGTGCCGCGCGATGAGAAGGTTAAATGCAATTCTTGGTTTACTTAACCATG
>LQNS02007215.1:30244330-30256495 GCA_001587735.2 Parhyale hawaiensis | reverse complement strand
AGACCGCAACAGTACTTGACTCTTAGGTCTGACGCTGGAGGTCAAAAGTCGGCAACGGAACAATGGGATTTTCTCAAGAGCTATTCTTTTCCCCCTATCTAATACTGAAGAAAAAAATTCCAAGGCACCAAACATTTTTCTTGCAGAGAAGGTATCTTGGATACGCCGGGGACGCACTTGGGCGCTTGCCTGCATGACCGTGTCTGGGCATGTTCATAATAGCTCTTGAGAAAATCCCATTTTTTCCATTTTGGCCGCCAGCGTCAGACGCCACTTGAACCGAAGTGTCAAGTACTGTTGCGGTCTATGCTACTAATATTAGCTATTGAGGTCAACAGAAGGATGTGAACATATAGCTAGCTATTCTTTTTCTTCAGTTCAATACTCTGCTTTTGATTAGCTAGTAGCTGGCTATTTCTATCGAGATTTCTTTGTACCGGTATTTTGAAACGTTTCTAAGTTTTTCAAAGGATTTCATAGCTATATGACTTTCGTAAGTTCATTATTCTGTTTCCAATTAGCTGATAGCTAGCTTTTACTGTCAAGTTGTATTAGTAATTTGAACTATTTTCACGTTTTTTTAAAGGATTTTATATTGTAATTATAAATCATATCATCTCTGCAGATTGGATTTTAAATGTAGCCATAGCAAATACTGGTACTCTGCTAACTGGTTTTTCTTAACCCCTTCTTCAAATTGTTCTTCTACAATAGGAAATTGATATTAAGTGACAAGATTGTTGATTTTCTAGCTTCGTGGTCACAGAGCAGAAAATAAATTAACTGTGGAATAAAATGCCTAGAACTACAAAAAATATTCAAGAAACCAAATAAAAAACATGTTTTTTTCTGTTTCAACAAAAACCATTGTTTTTTGTTTAAACCAAAAAACCACAGTTGTAGCTAACTCTGTCTATAGTGTTTGTTGATCTCTGAATTTTACAGCAAGCGAGCTACCGTAGAGCTTACGATCACCACATTTATTGTTAGTTATACTTCTCGCTTCAGTTAGCTATTTTGTTTGTAACAAAATTGGTGCGTTTCATACCAACTGGAACCCAATGAGGTTAAAGCTGAGGAAAAGGATCCTTAGTAGCTATTGTGGTAATCGTGATTAACCATTTACCAAAGACAATAACAATAATACTTATTTCACGTATGACGAATCATAAGACAAAAGTTAATCTTTGTATACATAAATCTAGTTGCCAGGTCACTGAATAACAGATAATCTTCTGTATAAATCACTCAATAAACAGCAAGACCTAGCTACTTCTTCGCTTATGAGCAACCTGGTAATCATAATTTACCCCATAAAACTAATTATTTGTACCTGAAGTGAACAGTAAACCTAATAAGTGACCAGAGCTTCAAAACTAATTTCTACAGTATTTTATAGAAAACAAAATTTCCCGAGATTTCCCATCTATAGTCTTCAATTCGTGGAATCAGCATTTACCTTAAATAGACCGGGATTCCGGGGTGAAGACCCTAATTGCAACCTACCACTGTATTGGATGTTAAGAGCACACCAGCTCTGCAAGGTACCACACCATAGATGAAACACCAAAGACAAAATTTAAACCACTAATTTATCTCTTATCAGGTTTTATTGGGGCATTTCATGGCAAATAGAGCTCAATTCCTAATTTCTTATTGAAATATCTATTTTTACACGCTCCTAGTCTGTCATACATCGTACTAAATATGACAGAGATTTCTACTTTTAGGCGCGTAATGGCACGAGATATCTAGAAGCAAATACAAATATTTCAGAATATTATCGACAAGATATGTCGAGCTCGTACATTAAGACTTGACTGACGTAAGTCCTGTAACTTATACAGTATTTGTGTTAGCAGTCTTGAGTCAATTGTTCTCTATTGATTACGAAGACCTCTTGCTGTGTCAGCAATCGATAGATCACAAATATTGTATTCAGCTGTTCTAGTTTCTTAATGGCTCCCTCACTGATAACGAGGAGCCTTGCATGGCTTCACTGCCTCTCGCTCTAATTGTTTCATTAATACTGTGACGTCTTGATATGAAGGTAGGTACGAACTGTATAGGCATAGGCCTTCGTATCTTTGTGTCTTGCATGTACAGTATTGATGACCGACATCTTGCGATACGAAACAGTCTATAATATTATTCCTCTTTAATCGTTTTTGGTTATATGACCAACATCAGCCGCCCTTTTTTTCGATATACGTTCTGCAAATTTATTTCTCTTAAAACCTTGACTATTTTCCGTCTAGCAATTCCAAACGAATAACATTTCATGAAAGGAAGATATAAAACATGAATTGTTTTGATTTATGCTTATTTCTGCATATATAACAACGATTACCCACCTCTTTCTAACGTTATAGTAACGCTCTACATTTTGTTTCGCCTTGATGTCTTCGGCGCCACACTGTCAAAAATTCCAGCGTTTTTACAGGAACAAATTAGAAATGTGTCTGTAATTTTGTAATTGAGCAGGAACCTAAAGTGTCCCGTCATTTCGCAGTAGGAGCTTGTAGTTCAAATTGTTTACAGCAAGGATATTCCGATCTATCTAAATTATGAGGGAGATCTATGTATTATTTCTGTAGCACCCTGATCGTGTGACAGGGTTGTTGACGGGCGCTTTCTCTTATCTATATCAAACTGCAGTCCAGAAGTTCAACGTTAGCGGTTTGTTCACTATTGCTTGACCTTCACGCGCTCTTACTGTTATAGAATGATGTTTATAAAAACGTGACCGTGCTGTTTTAGTAAGCGAAAAACATAGCAGCATGATTTTCCGAAAAAAACATCCATTTCCAGAACACACCCACTCATTGATAGGTTGCTGTTTAGGCAGAAAAAAAAGCTAGTTTTGATAAGGCAAGGTATAAGGTTACTTACAGGGTTGCTCATAAGCAAGAAATTCGCTAGGTCTCGTTTTTGAGTGATTTCGATTGTTTGCGACAACAGCGAAATAACTAAAAAAAGTGAGCATTTTGAATTATTGCCGCCATCGCAAAGCCCACCTCAAGTTCTATTAGTGATAATACCGCCATAACTGAGTCTGTAAAAGTGGCCGCTTGAGAAAGGTCATTATTCAAGTGATAGCTAAGAAACTATGGTGATACTTAAACTGTTTTCACCTCTCCTGATAAATGTCAATTTTTGAGTTATGACACTGAAGTCACAAATGAGTGATTTACACCGAAAAATTATTTTATTCCGTGACTTGGCAACTATATTTATCAGAACAAAGATTAGTTTCTGCCCTATGATTTATCAATTTACAATACTGTAGGTTTTAGTGTTACTGTCTTGGGGGAATTAATGATCGCAGTTACCACAGTAGCTACTGGTATCCTTTTTCTCAGCTTCAACTTTACTGGGCTTCAATTGGCAATAATTTTGATCCCAATAGAATGGTTAACTGAAGCTAGTAGTACAGCTGTCTTAGTAACAGTCTCTAAGCTCTACAGTACCTCGTTCCCTGTAAAATTCAGAGATCGACAAATCCTACGCACTTGCTGTGGCAATTCGATAATTATGTATATAACCTTCGAATGAGGTACAGTTGATAATGAAACATATATATATATATATATATAAAATACTGGCTCATGCCGATGTGAGTGTTCCACGTTAATAATATACATATATATATTACGAGAAGCTAAACATAAACTATTGTTGGGTTGCTAACGCTTAAGTACCCAAGGGAGCACAGTATTGAGGGCAGTGCAACATGAGTCAGGAGCCTTAGTACCGAGATAAATATAAACTTTTTCAATATTCCCGCGAACCCAGAAATTCACGGGATTTCTCTTTCGAAATTCAGGAGTCGCAAGACATTAAATCAGGACTGGGATGGAAAACTATGGTCACAGTAAATATAATCAACAACAAAGTTTCTATGTTGCAGTAATTTTTTAAAGAACGTGATCATTACTGTCCCATATTTAAGCTTTATTGTTTGGTACACAAGCTAATGACATTTTATTCTGCCACTCTGCAGGATTTTGGATAAGCACGTGAATGTAAAGGGGAACTGCTGTAATTATGAAAGGAATATTGGTGACGACAGCCATAACAGACAATGGTGATGTTACGAACACTTTCACGAACATTACCGTTTTTCTACTTAAAACGGTGGCTTTAATGCTTCTTGCAGAATTCTTTTATGTTGTTTCATTCATGAGCAACGTAGTAGTAGTAATAGTAGTATTCTCCTAGTTTAAGCCTCCCTACCAACAGAGTACACTGTGATCCAAATAGAGGAAGAAAGAAGGGACGTAAGAATGTTGAGAGAAACGTGGAACCTATACACGAGTAAACGCGCAAGGGAACAGCAAGTCAGGAAAGAAGAGGAAGAACAGAACAAAGCATCATCTGTAGGCGTATGAACAAGAAAGGAAGCAATGGGGGTACGAAAGACAGACGTCGCGTAGGCCTATAGCTAATGGCTAAGGTAGCCTATACAATCTCCTGGGGGCGCTGCTCCCTATAACATAGGATGGGCGAACCTAACTAACCTAACCCTATAGCCTAAGGCACATCCTACGCCCCCCTGAGGGGTCTTAAGCAAAGCATGGTGAATGGTGAACTGGGATATCTGCGCAGGATGCGCTTTTGTATGGAATATCGCGGTATCTGTTGTGGTTGTCTCAATCTATCGTACGGGGTATTGCTCGTAGCCTCGTAGCAATACGATGAGGTTGTGTTCTGTTTGCGTGATGGTGCGTGCTCTTATTATTAATAATATATTAATTAACAGTAGGACAAGAGCTGCAGTTAAAGACATTTTCAGTTCGATGATATATTCTTTTGATTTCGAGCTTTCGATTCATTTTGAATCATTTTCAGGAAAAACCACGAAGGCATTTTGAAGTTTTGCGAAGATGTTGATTCAAGATGAATCGAAACAAAAGAATATAACATCTTACTGAAAATGTCTTCAGTTGCAGCTCTTGTCCTACTGTTAATAATAAAATTACGTTTTCCCAAAAGTAAATCGATTAGGGAAGTTGTACTACGAAGATGCGTGCTCTATAACGGGCTGTGGATATCTGGACGTACTCATTACAACCCATTTTCCTGAACACTATCAATTAGTGCCACTGTTATGAGAAATAAAGGTATACCTTTTGCGCAATGGGTTAATGTTGCTATACTTTCACGATACTTTGCAATGAGTTGCACCGAAATAGTAATAGAATCGGTTGATGGAAAAATAATACAGTATGAGAGCACTGGTTGCTCAACTGTTCAGATCCGGCGTCCCTTAGTTCTCAGGTGGGTTCCGAGCGCTCCCCCCCCTCCGCTAGCCGATGAGCAGTATATTGTAAATCGGCATCATTTATTTAGTAACGCAATAATAATTAATTAACTGGTCCTTGTACCACTGCCTCGCCTATCAATACTAGGTACATCCTTTTGCTTCATTGCCTCCCTCAAATCTTCGTATCAGCCACGGTTGCGTTATTTCGGGAAAAATTTCATTCACACGCTTTAAAATATTTGCCAGTACAGTCGAAATCGAGAATTTTTGTGAATAGGTCCTCTGATTGACATATGCAAAATACCAACGGGTGAATATAGCATTGGCAGAAGAACCTCAAACAATTGCTAAAAATAGAAAAGATGGCGCAAAGAACGCGTTGATTCGCAAAAAACGCATATTCACCAGCACAGAAAGCAGCAGGAGGAAAACTAAAAAGAATTTTAAGAGCGGGGCACACGTAAGCAAAAGTTGCATTGCAACTTCTCGATTGCGCTGCAGCGACCTAGGCTTCGGCTTAGGCATTGCAATGCCACTGAAAAGAATATCTAAGGTTTGAGTAGTTTCTTGCAGTTTGTGCGTTATAACAAGCAGCAATGGCGAAGCATTGAGAATACCTCCTACTTCTGCGTTAGTTTAGGGTTGCAATGACGCATAGTTTTAGCGCGACATTCAAGCACCTGCAGGTGTAGTCACGGCAACATGACGGCCGAAAGGAAAAGTTGCGTGACTGAGCAATTTTTGCGATAGTGTGCCCACGCCATAAAGACACCAAAAATTGCCTAAACACACTGTTAATTTATTTTATAGCTCACCGAAGATTTTGCATCCACGAACATGGGTTCGTCTGTACTATAAGTGCGTTCCTTGCGCCACTATCAATCTTTTGGCTTTTATTTACAGAAGTCCGTAGGTTAACTGAAATTTGTTTATTTATGTGCCGTTAAGATCAACTTTCAAAGAGTAGATTGGGCAGGTATAGTGAGGTCAGTCGTGCCAAAGCGAGGACGTGTAGTCAATCGTGTGAGGGTGTGCTATGCTACGGGCTGCGGGTTTCCAAGAGTACTCGAGTTTACGTCTTGGCACAAGGAATCGGACCGCCACTTTCAGCGAGCCATTCTGGGAAAATAACTCAGTGCACGACGCATTCAGTTACTATATTTATGCAAATTTATCATTCGTCTATCATTTGTCATTCTTTTGCACCTTATCTTCTATATATCATTATTCATCCATCGTTACCTGTCATCCTTACAAAGACACGAGTCCACTTTCTGCACTGCGCTACTCAAGTGGCAGTGAACGTTAAAAACCCGCCATTGCCTTTGATCGTGTTGAATTTCTTATTGACAAGAGCCTTGACGAAGAGCGGTTATTACTCTAATGGGTTGCGGTGGATTAAATAGCAGGTGCAGTCACGCATCGGGTGGTAGTCGATGCCTCAGAAGTAAGATCTGGCTCTGCTGATGACAGCATCTGGCTCTCAGATTGTTTTCATCTTACGTACTCTACTAATAAAACGTACGCATATAGCTGTATTTAGCGATAAAAATGTATTACACTGCTCTCATCTAAATGAATTTTAAAAATTCTGTACGTTTAGGGTGCTTTTACCCGAAAAAGATTCCTGACCTATGCCCTTAGTGGAATGGAATAATCAATAGGCTTTAGTGTAAGTGCAGTAGCGCTTGTAAGTACCGTGCCGCGCGATGAGAAGGTTAAATGCAATTCTTGGTTTACTTAACCATGTAAGAAGTTCTAAGCAAAACGAAGGTTTCTCGTAGAAATAACATTGTTTGAAGAGTCGCTCGTAAAGGACGTTGCGTTTTATAGGGTTGATGTTTCAGTACAAAACGTAAGCCACAGCGCACACATATGTATGAAGTAATGTTGTTACATCGAGTGAGATGGGAATACGGTATGCACAGTAGGGTTATTCTGGGGCGAACACATATTGTAACTTTGTTTATGACCGTATATATAGCAGATAAACGAAAAAAATGAAAACGATTGGGTTGTTGATTTTTAGATAGTAAAAGGTCATTGAAGGGGACAGTTCCCTAGAGATAAAGCTAATGGGGAAGGAGTGTTAACGTGGTAAATTTTACCCAAACGTTATACTCATTTGATACGAATTACCTACTTGTGCTATACGGGACCCTTTAATTGCAGTAGTACATAGAAGGGAACATCTTTCGACTTCCTTACTTCCATTTTGTATTTAGTTCAGTGTACCGGAAAGGAATTATAAAAAGTACTGTTGGTGAAAGCGTACAACTAGAGCCCCTGCGGACATTTGCAGCCCACTGCTACAGCTCGGATCGACAGACAAGTTGCAGCTGTAGCACAGCACAACCTACCGCTAAGAGATTCGGAGTCACACTAGGCTCTGGACTGACAGAGTCACAGACTGTCCGTGGACACACATGATGTTGAGACCTATACTGTTTGCTACAGCAGGCCGTAGTGTCTTACTAATTCGGGGGGGATGGGGGGGAGAGGGGGGCGACTTCCCGTAACATAGGATGGACAAAGTTATCAAACTCATCTTTCTGGTTTATAGTTCTTTTTCGACGCTCTATGGAGGATTTCTAAAGACAGTGGAAAAAGTGTGGCACTTGGCAAAACATTTGCGGTGCCTCTCCCATTATCAGAAGACCTCACAACCTACCAAGTTTCAAATCTTAAACGTCGCACATTCTCTTTTTTTAAATTGATCGAAAAGTTCGGTCATAATGAGACATTAAATTTGGTTAATTTTATAGTCATAAGGCGACCAAAATATCCCCAAAACAATTTTCGACCTCCCAAGCAGTTGATTTACAGTTTTAGCTTCAGAGGCGGCCAAGAATGCTGTTCAGGATGTCGCACTCACCTGATTTGCATCATATCCGAAGGTGTAGCCATAATGAAACATTATGGTTACATTTAAGCTCTACACCTGCACGAAACAATCGGAACACAACACACTCACCTGACTCGAGTCCTGGCCGAAGGATCGGTCATAGTGGAATAATTTATCCTTAAGTCGGTGCTTCCGCAAGTGGTCATCTTTGCCGGTTTCGGGCTCTCGTAGCTCCACTTTCTGTACGGGAGGAATTAAAGCCATTTATTAATGCAAATTATACGTCTAAATTTAATTGACATCTCCAGACTTATATTTATACCTATATTAGGCCAAGCTTCCGGTCCTGGTCCAGTTAGTGCCTTCGTCAGAGCAAAGAGCTTTAAATATACAATAAAGGAACCTCTACGGTAATTTCTGGAACGATCGCCTGGTTAGCAAAATGGCCGCAAATGGCGCTGGTGTCACTTCGAAGTTCAAGTTTAAATGTAACAATTAACAGAGTTAAGAAACACATGGTTTTACACGTGAGACAATACCATTGACTTAAAAAATAAGTTGAAACAAGATATGCATCTAATTATGATAGAAATTACTTTTCAGACGTTTTTGTTTCAAGAATTTGTAGCACGTAGTAGATCTTCGATTGACATTTTTGCTTCTACGGGGATTGAATACTTTTGAAGGAATACGAGAAACCTGCAATTTACACGATCAATTTATAGATCACAGTTGCCAAAAATGAGGAAGTATTGAGATACTAATTTATCAAGCTTTGTGTTATATCCGAAGTCCAAAGCAATTTGTCAGGAATTATCAGTACGGTAGCGCAATTAGTCAGCAATCGTGTAACTAGATAATCTTGTATTAAATGAAGGATTCTCTTAATAAAATTTGCATAGCAAACACTAAATCGTCCCAGAAACGAACCGTTCTCTTTTTGGTAATATAATATTAGAGCAAAAGTCTGCACATAAAATAAAAAATGGTAAAATTGCTCTGTCAAATAAAAGAAAAATATCACCCATTGCGTCGCTCTACTGCGCAGTGTTTACGATCTACACAGTGTCGAGTCCGACGCGGCGTAATCAAAATTTGAAAAAATAACGGTAGCAGTTCCCTACTATGAACCTATAAGGAGAAACGATATCTTTGACGATTACGAATCATAAATCAACATATTTCATATCTAATGATGCATTATTCTTTAAGGATAGGAGTGTAGGATTTTTTTAACGAAACCACTACTTAAGCAAACGTTTTACACACAACAGAATACTGATTCAATTCTAAACTAAACACAGAAATATTTTAAAAATAAAGCATTTAATGTGTCTCTGACTTACAAATTCATTCATAATTTATTGAGCATTAAAATCACTATGTTCGCTTAAATTGTTTTTGATGTTTTCGTCATGCGCCGCCATATTGAAAGAGCTTGCTTACAAACAGATCTGTTGATACAAAATTGACTCTAGAGGGCGACGGAAACTGTGACAAAATTTTGCACGCACTATCAGCTGTTATTGTATTCTAAGCTCTTTGGTCAGAGGCGGCAAGGAGGTTTAATAGAACGGAGGGAGCCAGAAGCTTCGTCCGTGAAGCTAGAATTTCCGGAGTGGTTCAAGTCGGGCTGACGCGATGATTGGCTGAAGGAACGGCTGGAGGCATCTTATTGCTCTGAAGGGATGGCTGAGAGCCTGTGATTGGTGGAAAAGGTGCAGCCAGCATAAAACAAAGAAAAAGAAATTCCCTGGCTAGTGCAGTAAAATGAGGCTGTGCTCCCTCCTTCTATCAAAGCTCCTTGGTCAGAGCGAAAATTTGCAAATGCTGGGGAGCTATCAATCACAGCGTAACCAGTATCCAAGATACATATTTTAGCTTTTAATCTACGTCGTGAGGTACTTAAACTCTGACTATCATGAAACACAGGCGTCTTATATAAAATACTAAAAAGATTGTCAAAATTCGAACAAAAGTTACTAATTCAAAGGAAATTAGTATGATGTTGAAGTTCAAAGTTCTGTTAAATATGACGGGGGAACTTTCCCATTGTTTGTTGGCTTGTTGGGTCAGCATTTCCGGTGCGCAGTTAAGGTGGCTTTACATATACAACTGCGCCACTGCGCATGCACCACACCCAAAGGCAAACACAGACGCATATCTTCTAAGCACATCTCAAATGGGCCGGTCGAGAGCGATGTGGTGTCTTGATTATCCCTGGCGCGGCTGGAGATATTTCAATAGCACTCATGTCTTAGCTACGAACAGACAGCACAAGTATTCTTCTAGTTAAAGCCTCCCTACCCTCAGAGTACACTGTTGGCCAAACAGAGGTAGAAAGAGGGGACATAGAAAATGCCAAAAGAAACGTGGAACTCACGCACGAATCTACGCGCATGGGGCCAGAAAAGTGGGAAAGAGAGGAAGAACAGAACAAAACATCATCAGTGGGACTATGAAGATGGAAGGAAGCAGGGTGGGCACGAAAGACGAGACGTCCCGAAAGCCTAGCTAATGGCTACGGTAACCAATACGTATAATCCCCCTGGGGGCGCTGTTCCCCATAATATAGGATGGGCGAACTTAGCTAACTAACCCTATGGCCCACTTTATGCCCCCTGAGGGGCTACGACCAGACAATTGAATGCAAGTGATCAACATTGACGTTATTACTGTAACTATTTTCATCGCAAAAAATAGCTACTCAAGACATGCTCATCTATATGTTCATTTGTCTGTGACTTCCATGATGCAGGAAAATGTTACTCATCTGTGTGCATCCAGAATAAGGGTGGCGCTAGGCTTAACTTTTAAAGCATGTTAATAAAATTTTAAGTTCAAGTGGCCTTTTTATTATGTACTGGACTGCCCGCGCCGTCAAAAATGACAAAGAAGAATTTGTGATGACCCGTCTTCATTGATCATAATTTTCCTATTATTGCTATGACTGAGCAGCGCCAAGCTTTCATTCGGTGATATGCTGGAAAGCAATGTTTTTTTTATTGGCCCGCAGTCGATATTGTCGCCTATTATATATACTGAGCTCTGTATCCAGGATACTGACGCTGTCATCTATATGGCTCGGAAGTTATTTCCTCAAGTGAAATATTGTTCTGTTGAAAGAAGAACGCAAATTGGTAAAAATTATTTGCTAAGAAAACATTTTCGTGTTCTTTTCCCGCCTTCTGACCGCTAAAGAATATCTTGCCACTTGCTTCAATGATTTTACTGCCCATAAGAGCATCAGAGTAAACTCAGGGCAGCTGAAGTTTGGATGAAGGAAACCTCAGGAGAGTACGAATCACGATGCAACAGAGTGTTCAGAGAAACTGCTGTACGTATCTTCATTGAGTGAACTTCGACATTGGAAAGAAGGAACTGCATTGAGATATACGTTTGCCATCATCTGCAATCTGGCCTATTTTCTACCGATCAGATTTCAGTGACGCGAACAAAAATGTGTTATAAAAACAGATTCCATAACCGCGCTAAGAGCAGCTTAAGATAGTTTAATTATTTCAATGTAAAGAACTGTTCCAAGCAAGAAGTGCATTGAGATAAAGGTATAAGGATCCCACTTTCGCCATCTTCTATAGTCTGGTCATCGATCTCCATGAAAACGTAACCCAATTACAAAATCTGCCTCCTGGCATATTTTTTGCCTATTTCTTTAAGAGGGGGGATACGAAACATACAAATATATAAAAAAATGTATATATATTTATATTCTGGTTATAGATGGCGTACATATTGAAGAATTAGATGAGAAGCAAATCATTTAGTTGAAAATATTACCCACGACGCGTTTCGCTGTAACCTCAGCTCATCAGGTAGGAGGATCGAAGATGTTGAAGAATATTCAGATGACATCTTGAAAATTTCAGCGATTGTCACATGAAGATGTAAATATGATACCGGTTTGACAAAAGCTATAAATTACATTTTCTCTAATACAAATGTTTTATCGTTTATTAAACTAAGTCCATCCTGTTCACTTCAGCTACTGCACTAAGTACAGACACACTGAAGTGCCGAAAGCGACAGTTTACAA
>LQNS02007215.1:30206774-30226180 GCA_001587735.2 Parhyale hawaiensis | reverse complement strand
AATAATAATAATAGTATTGTCTTGAGATGGCATTATATTAGATATTGAAGAATGCGATGAGAAGCACAAAGAAGAAATTCTGTTACCCACGACGTACGTTTCGCTGTCCTCAGCTGAGGACAGCGAAACGTACGTCGTGGGTAACAGAATTTCTTCTCTGTGCTTCTCATCGCATTCTTCAATAATAATAGTAATAATAATTTTCTCTCATAATGAAAGTTAGTTTTTCAAAGGGGCCAGTATTTCTATTCATCGCTCTTTAGTTATTACAAAGCTGTTCTGGCTAAGAGCAGCGTAGGTTCATGCCTTGCAATTTTTGGCCTGAAAGGTGGGGGTCGCTCGAAAGAGAAAAGAGCGTAAAAGAGCAGTGCCCCACACGACAGCGCGCTCTACATAAAGGTAAATGTTCACGTTCTTCTGCCTGTGTCAGAGCGTAGATAGTTCGTGTCTTTGGAACTGTCGTATCTCTATACGACCACCTCACGATGATATTGTTAAAAATTTACCTCACCTAATCGTAACCCTGATTCAAATTAACCTCAGAGTGCGTTCGATTTGCCGTCATGATTGCGAGAGAAAAGTGGCATCGCCGGAAAAACGCAACGCCTGGAGAGGGCACCCACCCCTGTGACGAGTGCGCCCTAGGATGTCATTCTCGGATAGGTCTGCATAGCCACAAGCAGGCCCACCTGAGGCGACGTGCTCTCCGGGGGGAGGGACACGACTGACCTTCCAACAGGACCAGATCCATCGAAATCAATGGCTGAACCGACGACGACGATGTACGGATTACCTATGTTCACACTGCGGTCTTCTGACGCCGTCAGAGCTCATCAAGCTTCAGAATATTTGGTTGATTCCTCGTAAACAAGAGAACAGATCACAACTGTTCAATTTTAACGTCACTAAAAATTTAAAAAGATATCCAAAGCTACATTAGTGACGCTTGTTCAAGGCCAGCGGACGCGATGGCTAACATTTTAACAAATATTTCGGTCGACATGCAGGACTGTTTACGAGGAGGGAACAACGCCTTTGTACCTTCGGTTCTGCGTAAGGGAACAAAAGACAATAGAGTGAACCCGCCTTGACGCCGGTGTTAATTTTAATCAGGATTTAGATTTGGCTTGGGGCATTGGCAAATTGGAGACACTTTGCAACAACTTCACGGCACATTTCCGGCCTTAATCTACTTTGCAAGTACGCTGAAAATTTTCATAGCACAAATCCAGATTGAGATTATTGCTCATCAAACTTCCAGTAGTCCAGCGCTGCAGACACACTCGGGTAATATCTGACACCTGATTCCCATTAAAAATATTTTCAATAGAAACAGTTCCATATAGATAAGCCAGCATCGTTAGCCTTAACTTTTCCAAAAGTTTAATTACGAGCGTCGGCTTCGTTACCTTGGATCAAGCTTCTGGCGTTCAGGCAGTTTCAGGCGTAACTGGTCTGGTAAAGCAATGAAAACAACGCTCGTAACTGAAGTTCCAGAGAAGATAAGGCTACTGAGAATAGCTTCTTCCGATGGAATTGGCTCAGTCACAAATGTTTTAAATATCTTTATTGTCGTACACAACGTTTTTCAGCCAGATCAGGGCCACCATTGATATTCTATCGAGCTCGGAGCTACAAGAAGCGAAAACAACCCAAATGTCAGCTCGACCTTGAAAGCTTTCTTGGCAAAGCAAAGCCGTAAACACGGTGCTATGCTCATAAGTTGGAGGATGTGTAAGTAACTAAACAGCTGACAGAGCTAACTGAACGTGTTGACAGGTCGCTGCTGTCAATTTTTTCAATTGGCAAATATATCGCGACTATGCACGTAAATCCTATGAGCCTTTCAGTAGGCACCACAGCGACAAGTTACAGGTATGTTAAACGCGAATCTGAAACGCATTATATATGCAGGGACCACTAAATGCAATCACCGCAGTACAATGAAAGCGCATTCACAGACAATCTGACGCAAGCATGCGAGATTTGGACGTCGTTTATGCTGCCGTATCTGTGCTACCGAATCTAAATATGGGCACATTCAACTGGGTCGTCAAAGTCGATCGAATGCCAATGCCACACGTTAGTCAAAAGAACGAGTAGCGTCATCTTTTCGTCCGAACGTTAAGTTGAACTCTTGTAAACACAGCTGTGAGATTGCCAAGAAATGGCGTAAAAAATGTTTACCGTCAGTTCAGTTTACTCCGCAAGTGCCGTTAATTTACTTTCGGCCATATTATATCTGGAGGAATTCGTAACTCAAAATTCTTTATACTGTATGTAGTGTGTGGTATTAAATGGGCACATCAACACATCCGGACGAAAAGATGACGATACTCGTTCTTTTGACTAGCGTGTGGCATCGGCATTAGCCAAGCCTTTTTCACTTGACTTGTCCGGAAATGGAGGCAGAAACTATTGCTCCCTCACTTTGCTTACGTTCGCTTCCGCTCGCAGCTCACACTCCTTGTTTTGCATGTTCGAGGCTAACCTAGGCAAGCGAGCTCTTTGCTGATCTAGGTATGTTGACTCGGCAGCTGTGGGCATGCAGAGCGCCGTGGGGGTACTTGCCTTCCTCAGAGATGGGGGAAGGGAGAGGGAGTAAGGGGCCGCGGGTCATTTGAATTTTCAGTTAAGTTGGCGCACGTGGTCGGTTGCAGCCGCACTTACTCCTCTGGGGCCAGTGGGCCTATATCCGCCGCACAAACCAGTGTGTGCGGTTTCCCAGTTGAGGGTGCGGTCAAAGTTGACTTTACCTTTACCTTGGAGGTACTTCAATCAGCGCGATTATGCTGAGCCGACTGGAATCTCCACTTTGTGGGGTAAGACTCCGTTAATGGAAGTCTCGGGTCAGGGAATGAAATGTGAATCTAGAAGACGAAGCCAGGGCACTTGTTTGGAGATTCGGACAAATCAAGCCAAGCCTCTGAGGCTTAATTTCTCTGCCCAATCGAACGCCCCCCTATGTATCGACAAGGCACGCGAGGTTTAAAGAAAATGGAGGTAGCGAGGGCTACGGATGTCGGAAGCTGGAAGTTCCGGCAAGGCTGAAGTCTGACTTACTTGCTGATTGGCTTCCTGAATGGCTGGGGGGCCTGTGATTGGTGGGAAGGGATGGCTGGGAGCCTATGATTAGTGGAAAGGGATGGCCGGAAGCCTGTGATTGGTGGGAAGGGATGGCTGGGAGCCTGTGATTCGTGGAAGGGAGCAGCCACGGAAGAACAAAAGGTAAATTTTTACTTTAGGACATGTGGAGAGTCACAAGGTTATTGTAAGTAATCTTATGTATTTTCATGTAGTGAGTCCGAATTGATAGGTCGGAGCCGTTGGAAATGCGTAGTTTTCGAGATATTTGACTTTGAAGTCCTCATTTTCATTGTTTTTCTATTGGAAGGGAACCTAACTTAGGTTAGGTGAGGTTCCTAGCAATGGGGTCGATAGTAAGTCTAAACGACGCAGGTTATTTTTTCCTTTAGAAAAACAATAAGAACGTCAAAGTCAAATATCTCGAAAACTCCGCATTTCCGACGGCTCCGACCCATCAATTCGGACTCAGCACATGAAAATACAGAGGTCGGCGTCTCCGATTGTGTTACGATCGCCATACCATCGCTCCATCGGCATCGGAACCAAAAATCGCCAATTTTCGTCGGCGATGACCTACGATGATATAACCGTCGGCGATGGCCATCGTAGGGCGTCACAATCGGCGATGGACCATCGCATTAACACATTTTAAAAATACAAACATCTCGGACCACAAACATCGAATAAAAGCAGCATCATCTCCTATAACCTCGGTCTGTGTGCGATTTTCAAACCAGTAATACTATTCTTAGCTGATNTAACATAAGAGACAATTGGTATTAAATTAGCAGTGAATTTACTAGAACAAGGCTCGCATCTTAATAAGGAGATAATACTGACACTATTTTCCGTTAAGAGGGGCGTTGGTTACACAGAAGTGAAGTGAATTTTTTTTTAAGATTATGAAATACAGTGTGCAGCCTAAAGTGAGCTAGGGCGAGTAGTTGCGGATTAAAAGTTGTTACGTTTACAGGGATTAAAAAAAAAATAAAAAAGAAAAAGAAAGGTGCAATGGGAAATTTAGAATATATAGACCAGCTAACCATATTCAGGAGTGAGTGAGAAACAGACATGAATTCCAAGAAAGATGGGGGAAGAGAGAGGGAGTAAGGGGGCGCGGGTCATTTGAATCTTCAGTCAAGTTGGCGCCCGTGGTCGGTTGGAGGCGCACTTACTCCTCTGGGGCCAGTGGGCCTATATCCGCCGCACAAACCAGTGTGTGCGGTTTCCCAGGTGAGGATGCGGTCAAAGTTGACTTTACCTTTACCTTGGAGGTGCTTCAAGCAGCGCGATTATGCTGAGCCGACTGAAATCTCCACTTTATGGGGAAAGACCCGACACGTCTCGGGTCAGGGAATAAAATTTGAATCTAGAAGACGAAGCCAGGGCACATGTCTGGAGATTCGGACAAGTCAAGCCAAGCCTCTGAGGCTTAATTTCTCTGCCCAATCGAACGCCCCCCTATGTATCAATAAGGCACGCAAGGTTTGAAGAAAATGGAGGTAGCGAGGGCTACGGATGTCGGAAGCTGAAAGTTCCGGCAAGGCTGAAATCTGACTTACTTGCTGATTGGCTTCCCGAATGGCTGGGGGGCCTGTGATTGGTAGGAAGGGATGGCTGGGAGCCTATGATTAGTGGAAAGGGATGGCTGGGAGCCTGTGATTGGTGGGAAGGGATGGATGGGAGCCTGTGATTGGTGGAAGGGAGCAGCCACGGAAGAACAAAAAGTAAATTTTTACTTTAGGACCTGTGGAGAGTCACAAGGTTATTGTAAGTAATATTATGTATATTCATGTGGTGAGTCCGAATTAATGGGTCGGAGCCGTTGGAAATGCGTAGTTTTCGAGATATTTGACTTTGAAGTCCTCAGTTTCATTGTTTTTCTATTGGAAGGGAACCTAACTTAGGTTAGGTGAGGTTCCTAGCAATGGGGTCGATAGTAAATCTAAATGACGCAGGTTATTTTTTTCCTTTAGAAAAACAATAAGAACGTCAAAGTCAAATATCTCGAAAACTCCGCATTTCCGACGCCTCCTGCACATCAATTCGGACTCAGCACATGAAAATACAGGCGTCTCCGATTGTGTTACGATGGTACGATCGCCACACCATCGCTCCATCGGCATCGGAACCAAAAATCGCCAATTTTCGTCGGCGATCACCTACGATGATATAACCGTCTTCGATGGCCATCGTAAGGCGTTACAATCGGCGATGGACCATCGCATTAACACATTTCAAAAATGCAAACATCTCGGACCACAAACATCGAATAAAAGCTGCATCTCTTATAACCTCGGCCTGTGTGCGATTTTCAAACCAGTAATACTATGCCTAGCTGATAAAAGGTGCGAAATGTAAGGCCCAGGCTATTAATTGACATTGTTAGGTCTGGGAAATGTATTAAAATAAACTTTGTCACCCCCTCTTTGTTTTATTTTTACTAAAAAATGAATGTTTCAAATTCGTAAGTCTGTTTTTCTGTAGTATTTGCCTTATTTCATCGGCATCGGAAGTACAACCGATGACGATGCTCATCGTATGCCATCGCCGATGGCAAGTTCAATAATTACATCGGACCATTTCTTCCTCATAACACCATCGACGATGGAGAAAATGGCCATCGCCGATTGTTTGATACGATTTCTTTCGGACCATCACTATCGCCGATGGATTTCTGCGATGTTCCATCGTAACATCGTAGTTTTTCCGATTTCCAATGGCGATGGTCTACACACCATCGCCTTCGTATTATCGGCGATGGCCATCGTACCAGGCTCTGTGAAAATACATAAGGTTACATACAGTATATCTTGGAACTCTCTCTCCACTGATCCTAAGGTAAAAATTTATCGAACACAAAACTCATTTGCCAGTACAGCGAAATATGGCTGCGTTCCCTCTTTCTGTAAACTTTCTTGCTGCTCATCTTAGTCACCAGTTAGGCGTACAAATGCATATGTGGTCACGGCATAACGTAGCCATTTTTACTTCCGCCAAGGAGGTTATGTGTTTGTTGGAGTTGGTGTATGTGTTTGTTTGCGTGTCTGCCTGTCACCAAAGTAACCCAAACAGTTATATGAGGGTTTTTTATGAAACTTATAGGGATACTTACGTATATTATAGGAGGAACAGAGGATTAAAAATTTTGTGAAGAACGCTTACCCTTTTATTTTTTGATGGTCTATACAATACATACGCATATATATATCATTCTGTTTTTTCTTGCGACTTAATTCAGAGAGTTAAAAACGGATCTCCATAAAACTTGCAGGAACTGTTAGGAATTTTACGAAGAACAAATAACAAAATTCTAGTGATTATCTGCTCGTTCGTTTCTTTGTCTCTCAATTCTGTGCCCAGACCTTCTGCTGGCGCAATATTTTACTACAAAAGTAAGTCTCCCCGCTTGTCTCATTGTTTGTCAGTATCACGACTCAAAAGTTATTAACGAATCTTCATGAAATTTAGAGGAGCTCCTAGGAATGTCGATTGCAGGGAACAGATGATTAGGTTTTGGTGATGGCCAAGAGAACCGTAGATTCAGGACCAGCCTGAATTTTTCATTAGCACTGCGTTACTTCGCGAAGGTAAAACGTCAGCGTCAACTTATAGACCACACCTTCAACTGGGAAACCCGCTTGCACTGGTTTGTGCCGCGGATATAGGCCCACTGACCCTAGAGGAGTAAGTGCGGCTGCAGCCGACCACGGGTCATCAAGAACTATGGCGCCAATTTCACGGAAGGTTTAAATGACCCGCGCCCCCAACCCCTCATCATCGCTCTCGGGGTACCCCACTAGTTCAAAGATATCATAATGTAGACCCGACGTTTTCAGACATACAGTTCTGCAACTGCTCAGGGGTGACTGAAGGATCTCACTCGGTAGTTCGGTACGACAGTGACTAGTTGGCCAATGCGTTAGTGGCAAACTTAGTGTCAAACTTGCCCTGACAGCTAAAGTAGTAGTAAGACGACAACATACCACGGTAACTTAGCGTCTGAAGTAGATTCCTAAAGCTATTATGCAGTAAATGCAGTATTTTCTTTTCTGTAAAGATGCCCATCATACCTAAGTTATCAAGTTAATTGCGAACAATAGCGCTAGAAAACCAACCAGGAGGTCGGGTGACCATAGCGTGACATGCATTGCCTGGCGACACGGCCCATTTCGAACGAACTATTATTCAACAGTCGAAGCCGTTACCGAAAAAAGCAACCAAATCAAAGAAGGATACAATGACGGGGCTGCAACAATGATGTGTGTAAGTCATGATGGAAACGCAAAATGAACAATATGATCACAATAATAGGAGAATAAATTAGTTTATTGAGACGTACGATTTATGAAGGGAACCTAATACAATAAAACAGAACTAAACTGACTCATAACTTGGATATGTGAGCCATGAAAACTAAGATCACAGTACTCGACTAATTTTTTCACGAGAAAAGGGATAACGTTAACAATAGCAACGAATTAGTCTTCACTAATGTACATATTGTTTTAGCTTGTGGTAGAAGGGAGACACGTAAGCAACTAGAGGTACGTAAATGCGATCAGAGCACCAAAAGAATAAGGAAAGAGCAATTCGGTAATAAAAGCTGCAACGATGAATAAGTAAAACACGCGAGTCGTTAAAGGAATTATAGAAGCGAACAACACGACCGCTGTCCCAAAACTACACACGATCAATATGAATACAAAAGTACAATTTACAAGTGCGGCGCTGCATGTGAGTCACGCAAGAAACACAGTAAGCAGCACAACAGTGAGCTGAATGCGGGCATTATCAATACGTCAATAGAGCGAGGCAGGGTCGCACCTCCGTCCTTAATTAGAGGTTGGGTGGAGGTGTGCTGGCGGTGATTGAGGCGGACGTGACTACTGCTTAATGATGACCGCTGCCAGTGAGTTTTGATAGTTTATCTGATTTTTCTAACCTTTCGAGGTCAAAAAATAAAAACGTAGTGTCCGAGAATAGGCATTATTTACGTTCCAGTCCATAAGGTCAGGAAAAATTTAGAGTAAGGGATTATGTATTTTCATATTCTTTTCTCCAAAGCCAAAACTGTAAGGAAATTCTGTTTGTTAATATGTACTGTTATATTCTTTACTTGAATGAAGAAAAAGTAAGCATATGTCCATGAGGATTTATATTTTCATATTCTAGCCATCAATGCGGTGAAACGGGCTATGTATTCTTACGTTCTAGCCTCAAGGCCGATAGAGTAAAAAATTAGTGCATACGAAACGTCGTCAGAAATCAGGCGAATACTGAAACCGTAGACTGCTAGCTACACTTCTGCGTGTTTTTCAATTACTGATAGCAATCTTATTTCTGCGAAAAGTAGTGTTTAATTCAGACGCTCAAGGAGTGCAACCAATCGGAAAGTATTTGGCATATCAGCAAACGACGTTTTCCACAATATCCTCTCCTTGCAATTTAATTTGGAAACTTCATGTGGTGCTCAAACGAGTAGTGCTGCTTGATGCTGCTTGGCAAACATGAACCCCCCCTTCCGCTGAGGTTCTAATCAATAATTTTTCTGTCATTTTTTCTAATAATAACGTCATTGACCTAAAAATAGCAGAAGCAATAAGCATTAAACAGGACAATCCATTCATAAACGTCAAGTACGATCAGGGCTTTACCGTTCTCAAACTGTACTGAACTGGAACGTTCTAGAAGACCGCCACCTATTTAAGCGGCGCGGGTGGGTACCCTTCATTTCGTGTGTAACAGTGCTGCGTGAAGGTTGTTACCGTGAAGCTTGTGTCATTGGCCTACTGTACAAAAAGTCTCTCTTCTTTTGTGATTTTCCAACTGTGATATTTCGATATTCAACTGTGATGCTCTAGATTTAGCTTTGATACTTTGTGCAATAGGAACAACTTTCGATTTTACTTCCCTATATACCTACGTGTTAACATAGAGCTTGTGTCATACTGTACTAAGAGTTTCTCTTCTTTTGTGATTTTTCCTGCTATGATAGTTGGTATTTAGCTGTGATATATACTTTAGATTTTGATTGATACTTTCTCTGTGCAATAGGAACGATCTTCGATTTTACTTCACTATATATGTACTAAGACATTTTGTTTTCATCTCTTTGCAGAATATTAGGATTTTATTGTCTTGAAAATGGCTGAAGTTCTACGCCGAAACGTTGTCAATGATTTTAATACAGTATTTTATGCAGTTGCAAAGTTTTATTCTCGAGTAGTTTTAAAGAGATTGATAAATGACTGTCTACAAATTTTTAGGAAGGTAGAGAAAGTTTCCAAATTAAATTGCAAAGTTAAGGCTGATATACAATTTCTAATATCCTCTTCTATAACCACAGATTTTTTGCTTGATATTTATTGCTGGGAATAGGACGATACGTTTGATTCCCGACACGAGCGATTATAATTACGAACTAGAGCACTCTGAGAGCGAATACCTCCGCCAAGCGAGGCAACGGTAGCAAAAAAAATTCAAATTGGCTCTGAAACCATAATTTTCTTTGTATAAACTCCAAAATCTAACCATTTCTGCCGTTTGATAGTAATAACAGCTTGTGCAATTTTCGTGAAGATCCGTTCATAACTTTTTGAGTTATACTGCTAACAAACGTTATGACAAACATGAGTCAAACACACAAAAGAACTGATCTGCACCAAAATTTAATAATTTATGTCTTTTAACATTACTAATAACCCCTAAAAATTTCATAAAGATCCATTCATTATTTTTTGAGTTATTGTGCTAACAAGTGTAAAATTAAAAACAGTGACAAACGAACGAACGAACAAACGGATCATTACCAAAATTTGATCATTTACTCTTTGTTATATACCTAATATCTCATGTTAATTTCCTAAAAATCCATCCATAACTTTTTAAGTTATGGCATTGAGAAAAATGAGGCAGACAAACAAACAAACGGAAGGACATATCTTCACCAAAAGTTAATCATCTATTCCTCCTAACATACCTAACAATCCCTGTAAATTTCATCCAAATCGGTCCAGAACTTTTTGAGTTATCTTGGTGACAGACAGACAAACATACAAACAGAGAGACAGACACCACGAAAACATAACCTTCTCGGCGGAGGTAATAAAAAAAAAGGAAAAAGAAAGTGCTGCTTGACTTACTATGCTCTCCCTCAGTTACTCATCTTTTGCATAGCTCGCATGATCGATCAACGAAGTTTTTGGTTCTCAGTCCTGTTTCATTCTGAAGCATATATGTAACGGTTAAATGAGACTAAATTAGACAGTTTCCAGTAGACGGACTCGACAGGTCCATTTCCAGAGAGGAGACTGGACTCACGCTCCGGCCTCTATGAGCTATTACCGTTAATGCTATTCCTACGAGAGGCAGATTAAGCAGAAAGAAAACATCAACTTCATTCCTTTCCGTATTTAGGGGCATTTCGGGCAATATTTTTCCAGGACATTGAATGCCCTAAGTTGAAGTTTGCGAGACATATTCTAAGAGCAATGGGACATGTGCAATGTAGTTTCTTTGGAAGTTGACGAGCGCTAGAGGAGTCCGGAATTGTGGAGAGTGTTACCTTGGCTACCCCTGGAAGTTCCAGAGCAGCGCATCAAACACAGCCAACATGTTCAAATATCATGTAGACAAACACTGGGAGCAGCACCCTCCACAACACCGAGCGCCTCCTCCAGGACTCACTAACTCCTAACGCCTAACTTTTTTAGAGGCCGCTTTGTTCCATTATCCAATAGAACTTCACGTCTTCGGACCCCCGCGGATCTGTTGCATCAAATCATACTCTAGTTGCACAATCACTCACTTGGCTGAGGTTTTCTCATCGACACCTAAATTTATTATTTTGACGTAATGGCAACAGCTCAGAGAAGGCCAGAGCGTGAGTCTAGTCTCCTTTCCAGGACTATGTCTGTTAGTTCGTCTACTGCCAAGCATCTGAGCTATTCCTAATTACGGTCATGCTTATGAATGTGGAAGCGGTACAGATACAAGTTCGTTGCCATCACCATTTACGGTTGGGTGAACTAATTCCTGTGAGAGAGCAAACTACAAGGGGGAATACAATTCCAGCTAATAAAGACATTTGAAGTGCTTTAAGTCAGATGTGTTTGAATAAATGATCAGGCTAGTTTATAAACCTTATATAGGCTGTGTTTGATGGACCGCATTAGATAAGCTGAAAAGCATGAAGTTAGTTAGATTAGATAAGATAGGCATCAGTAGACGGACCAAGAGGCCCATTCCCACAGAGACACCGGGACTTAGGCCCCGGCCCTCTATGAGCTATTGCCATTATGTTAGCTTGATATATATATGACAGAGTAAAGAAGAAGAAGAAGAAGAAGAAGAAAAGGAAGATTTCAGCCACGAGGTGATCATAAATACACGCAAGTGCATTTCATATCCACTGATCTGCGGAGCTCAAGAGTTTGTTACTCCTGATGGAGGACGTATTCTTAGCTGTGGAGGATGTCTCTCCCAATGTATGTCGAGACGATTTTTAAATGCGTTGACTGACTCCGCACCAACAAAATGTAAAGGGAGTTTATTCGAAATGCTGACTATGAAATACGGAAAGAACTGCTGACTTAAAGTTGTTGTTCGAGCTATATGCTTGAGTTTTTGACTGTTGTTTCGCAACCGATCATTGAGGTCTCTTTCAAAGAGTCTCGTTGTAGGTACGTCGTTGAAGCCATTCAAATACTTGAATGTTTCTATTAGTCGCCCCCCTGAGTCGTCTTTGCTCGAGAGATCAGACCCAGTTCTTTTAGGCGACGTTCATACGGATTGTCTCACAACTGAAGTATTAATTTCGTTGCTCTGCGTTGGACTCTTTCCATGCTATCGATATATTTGCATAGATGTGGCAACCAAAATTGAACAGCAAATTTAAATGTGGCCGCACTAATGCCTTGTACAAGGGAATGATGATGTCCTTGGACTCGTATTCAAAATTTCTGGAGATGAATCCCAGTACTCTGCTAGCCATTTTCACTCTCTTATTAACTTGCTGACTGTGTTGCAATTTGTTTGTAACAGTTATTCCCAAGTCACATTGTTGGGTGACAGCTGCCAACTCTGTCCCGTTCATTTTCTATTGGGTTGAGGGATTTTAGATCAGAAGCATTAGCTTAGATGAGGATCGTGTTGTTCGAGTAGGAGCGTAAGGTTATGTGAAGAGCGTTAGAGCAGAAGAGGAGCGTTAGGCAAAATGAGAAGCGTTAGGATTGATGAAATTTGCTAGGTTGGATGAGGCGCGTTAGGTTACATGAGGCGTTTTGGGAGTATATGAGGCGTGTTAGGTTAGATGAGGAGCGTTAGGTTAAATGAGACGCGTTAGGTGGGATGAAGAACGTTTGGTTAGGTAAGGAGCGTCGGGTTATGGGATTTACTTAATGAGAGGCATAAAGCGTAGGGTTTACCGAATGTCGTTAGATTAGACAATGTGCATTAGTGTAGACGGACTACGTTACGTTAGACGGAATTCTTCATTAGTTTAAACGGGAGGGTTACGTTACAAGATCTGGATTAGGTAAAACTAAGAAAAGTTGTAACAGCCAACTTAGGTTTGGTCCATTTTTGAAATTAATGACATTCATTAACAGTGGAATTTCTACCGGTCCCGCTGGTATACTTTAATATTTTACATTTCAATTCTTATATAATACCAACCATTGAAGAGCATGGATTGCTCGCTGGCCAAGTATTTTGAAAATGCTTCCTAGAAGATGTCCTACATACTTCCGGCAAGGAGGTTATGTTTCTGTCGAGTTTGTCTGTCTGCTTGTGTATCTGTCACCAAGATAACTCAAAGAGTTATGGACGGTTCTCTTCGAAATCTACAGGGACTGTTGGGCATGCTAGGAGTAACAGATGATTAATTTTGCTGAAGTTCTATCCAACCGTTTGTCTGTCTGCCTCTTTTTTTCTTAGCACCATAACTCAAAAAATTATGGTCTAATTTGTGTGAAATTTACATGAATTATTAGGGATATATATATATATATATCACAATGAGTAAATGGCCAAATTTTTGTGAGGATCTATTAGTTCGTTCGTTTATTCGTCTATGTGTTTTATTTTCTGTTTGTTAGCAAAATAACTCAGAAATTGATGAACGGATCTTTATAAATGATCAAATTTTGGCGATGATCGGTTGATCTGTTGTGTGTTTGACTATTATTTTTGTCAGAATGCTTGTCAGCAACGTAACTCGAAAAGTTATGAATGGATAATAAAAAAATTGCAGAAACTGTTATTACGGTTAAAAGGCACATACTACAAGATTTTAGTGCTGGCAAAAGTAAAATCATAGTTACGGGACAAATTTGAATTTTTTCCTTAACTCTGCGTTGCTTGGAGGAGGGATGCGCTCTCAAAGTGCTCTATTTTCCTTTTATATTCTATATGGCAACTTATCTCACTTTTCTGACAGGTGTACCCATAAAATATATATCAACGTTCGTGGATTTACAAATTTCACGCGAGCCAAGGTCATGTACACTGTGTCACTTTTTTTACTAGAAAATTACTTCTGAAAATTACGTAAATTGGGGAGAGAGATATCTGCCCTGATATATTAATACTAGTGGACTCGTGCGTGAAAAAATTTACGCAATAATCGATATGTTTGCTTAAAATAGGCTGAGGCGGAATCTTCTCTTCTGTGACTTCCTTCCTTTGACTTCTTCCTTTGCCGTGCTCTCATCCTTTGGTCCTCTCTTCTCTGATTTGCCGCTTCTTCGTTTTTACGCTCACGCTTATCAGCAGCTCTTATTCCCTTCTGTAACCTTTCTGCTTCAAGTCTTTCTTGACATTGTGTCACATAGACGCGTCATCTCTCTCCAGTGGTAGCACGTCTTTGTTGTTGAAACTGTAGCAGTCTCGTTCTTCTTTTACGTTCCCTCTCCACCATGCAGTCTACTTGTTGTTCATGGTACGTCTTCCACAGTGAGAGGCAGATATTGAAGTCTTGAGTCCAACAGTGGAATAAACTTGAATGCAACTCCAGTCAGCTCACATGCAATGTGAGCATGCCGTAGCCAAGATACCGTCTTTCAAACTCGAATATCTACTTCATTGAAAAGCTGAAATTTTGGAAAATGAAGCGAAAACTGCTCCGTGAAAGAAAGACAGTAAGCTAGAAGAAATAATTGTCTCTAGTGCCCATGAAAAATAATCCCTTCGTGAGTGATTCGTTGATCTTCTACCGAATTTATGCGTCGTGACCTGAGAATAAAAGTCATAAGATCAGACTCTTAGAAGTTGCAAATATAGTATTTCAATTTCAAGAAGTGTTCAAGCAAGAAGTGCATTCAGATACAGGGATAAGGATCCCATTTTCGCCATCTTCTGCAACCTGGTCACCGATCTCTTTGAATACGTAACTCAGTTACAAAATCTGCAGCCTGTCCTATTTTTTGCTTATTTCATAAACATGCGGAGGCGAAATAAATATATACATGAGGCGTTTTATTATATTAGGATTGTGTTCATGATAATGCGCAAGAAATCTCAGAATTCGCCTATGGCTATTGCACACCAGCATGAAAAGTTCCTGACGACATTCAAGTTAAGTGAAGACTAATTTGTTTCAACAAAATACGGAATAATAATTATTAACAATTAAAAAAAGGCAGAAAAAAGTGTGAGTCGGAAGCAAAAATGTCGACCATTTTATTCCCAAAAATAATTTGAATGTATAGTACATGGTACAAAAAACATTTAAACATTTCGATAACAAAAAAAAAAAAAATATATATATATATAAATACCTAGCAACATGGTGGCTGAGAGAATATATTAACAATAAACAATCTGAAACACTTTATTGAAGCCAGCTAAATAAAGTTCCAAATGTGTATTAATATACTTGGGGATAGAAAAATGATCCTCCATGGAGACAAACTTCAAAAATTGAGTATGCATTACCACAACTTTTGCCTAGTTATGTTGGTGATCGGATAGGGTTGATCGAAACAGATAATCAATAAAGACACTGGATAAGAAGCTGGGGTTACTGTCAAGAGTAAACTGGATTAAGTCGGTTATTGACTTCATCCAACGTTATTGCCCGCTGGCTACTGCTTCTGCAATTATAGATAGCCCAAATATGGGGCGAAGATACATATATCTCGCTATGCCGTCCTAAAGGCCGCCCAGGGCTTATCTTTCAGTAGATGTAAAGGAATTACATGCGGCGAACACATGTGAACTTTGATAATCTCCTGTAGTATTCGTTGACTCCCAATCTTCGGATGGAAACGCCAGGTGGAATTAAACGTGATATTACGGATGTGTTTATACTTCATCCAAACTTTGCAGGGTGGCGATCTAATCGTGTGACTAACTGCTCTATTGACAAGCAACATACAGTGAACGCTGGTAATGACTGATAGACAAGTATGAACGCTTTCTGTATCGAAATCGGCACTCTTATTAACTCCCGCCGGAAGTCAGGAGGCTGTGCTTGCGGCGCATCGCTATTTTGCTGGTATGCGAATGCACTGCAATGATGGAATATGAAAATTAAGACCAGCAACAGATGAGTATAGATAGTAGAGAATTGATGGACGAAGAGACTCATTCCCAGAAAGTAGACAAGGCTCATCCTTCGGTTCACTCTGAATACGGGTATCGCCATCACCTTAACCCTTTAAGTTACTAACACTTGCCTAACGTTTGCTGGCTATTCCTGCCTAAATAAGAGTGAAGATTTCGGGAAAAAAATATATACTTGAGAAATTAAAAGAGCGAAAAGTTACTGACGCCCAACGTACGGAACACCGCAGCCAATAGGACGAACGTGCAAGCATGACCCCACTGAGACGAGTGTCATCCCAAAATAAGCATGGAAATACTTGCCGTGGAGCATTTAACAAGCCCGAAAATTGTGCGCTGCATCCCGCAGCAGACATTTCCTGCCGATGCAGGGAAAGCATTGAACACTGTTCACAGTGCAGCTGCAGAAGAGTAGATGTATGTAGTACTGACAAGTTACGCTAGATTGGAGATGGAAGTCAATGGTAAAACACTGCCTCACAAGGATGAATCAGTTGGATATTGAGTAATGAGCTGCGAAGTTGGGTGCTTGTTCG
This sequence comes from Parhyale hawaiensis, assembly GCA_001587735.2. Classification (NCBI taxonomy): domain Eukaryota; kingdom Metazoa; phylum Arthropoda; class Malacostraca; order Amphipoda; family Hyalidae; genus Parhyale; species Parhyale hawaiensis. The sequence continues at coordinate 30,209,990 of LQNS02007215.1, read as the reverse complement.
GATAACTTTTGGATGTGTTGACATGTGCTCCGACAACGTCGGCCGGAGGTCTATTTCAAATGCTCACTATTCGTTACGGGATAAACTGCTGATTAATTCTGGATATTTACCGTTGATATTTACGATTTCGGTCGTTGCTGCGGAAGCGATCATCATATCACTTCTGTCAAAACTATGCCACTATCGAGACCAGTGGCGACTTGCGCTAGGCACTGCGGAACTGGAGCACCCCTTCTTCCACTACGAATTTCCGATATTATTCAATACAGCAAGTCCATTTCGTTCTATTGTTTATGAGAATTTTCTCCTCATTAAATCTGACTGCGGCTATCCTCCAGTGCTTCAAAAGCAACTAAATGCGTAGCATTTACTGCCATAAGCCGTGAATGATCGGGACACCGTCACAGCCATTCATGTACTTAAGCATTTATATACTCGTATATAGACTATCCTTGAGTCGTCATTGTTCGAGAGAGATGAGCCCCAGCTCCTGCAGGCGACTTTCCTTTGGCTTTTGAGGAACCGTGGAGTTAATTTTCTTTCCTGGCGTAGAGCTCTTTCCATTTTATAAATGCCTCTACAAAAATGGGGTAACCAGAATTGAACAGCAGTCGTCACGTGAGGGCCAAATAACGCTTTACGTAAGGTGAGAATTATGTCTTTAGAAGAGTTTTAGAAATTCCTGATAATAAAATCCAAGACTTTGTTGGATAATTATACACTGTTTTCAACTTGCTTCTCGTGCTTTCGGCCATGTGTGTAATTTTTTTTAGGTATGCTACTGTGTGACAGATGCAAGTTTCATTTAATTCGTCTTGAGTCGAGCGTTGATCTAATTATATCCGATATGCATCAAAGAGCGTCGGCATTGTAGTTCACTGCCAGGTTGGGGTGACTCCGTGAAGCGGTGGAGGGTTTTCAGAAGTCCCGCTGTGTCGCTGTCCAGTAGGGCATGATAGAAGCGTTTAGTGTCATCCGAAAGTACGTTAACGCTACGGAGGATATTAAAATAAAAATCATTGACATTAATAATGAAGAAGAGTGGGCCAAGCATGATGCCTTGTGGAACCCCTGATGAGACAGCAGTCCAGTCGTTTGTCAGTCTTCGGAGCTGCACTCGCTGCTGGCGACCGATGTGCCATGCACGGATCCAGAGTGAGTAGTCTCTTGCACGCCGTGCGCCAGCCTCTATTGTTTTCATCTGATAGATTTAATGCTTATATGAAATTGAAAGATTCCCTGTGAAAATTTTTGAGAAAGTTAGAGCAGTGAATGAAGTGTTATGGAAATTGCTCATTTCCCACATTATTGATTAAGCCGTTTAGCTTCGTTGTTGAAGCTCATACAAAATAATGATACAAGAAACATTGATTAATAATCATAATTATTGAAGATAAATTATCTGTGCGCCACAAATCGATAGTTCCTGTCGATACGACAGGAGACACAGTGAAATAATACCCAATAATTATTAATTGAAGAATAATTTGATATGCCACTGCAGAACTGATGTGTATATCTTATTTATAGGCCAATTAGGAGCAGTGACATAATATCTGTTAATTATTGAGTGATGAAGACGGTGATCTGTGTTGGCTGCACGGTACTGCTCGACAGACCACATCAGAAGCAGTACTTAATTTCCAATAATTATAAGTTGAGGAAGATGAGCTATCTCTGCAGTACTGAACGGCAGACCTCATTAGTAAGCCTCATAGGAAGCAGGGGGATACATATCCAATAATTATTGAGATGAAAAATGATAAATACTCTCAACACACCAGCAGCACCGAGCAATTGACTGCAGTGCGCTGTATAAGCGCCCATAGCTGTACAATGGGCTGTGATCGGACTAAAGGAAAAAAGGTAAAAGTAGCACGTGAAAAAAAAGAGAAACACACTTAAAGCGAAGAGAGAGTGAAAAATGATCATTGTAAGTAGAAGTATATACAAGAAGTGAAAAGCGCAATTTGCGCTCAAGAAGAAATGCGTATAGATGCGGAAGTTCTGCTCGTGTTTATACCGGCCTATGACAGATATACATAAGTAGGCCCATAGGAGATGCCGTTTTGTGATCAGAACGCAAGGAAAGGTGCAGCTCTTTGCAGTAAAAAAAAAAAAAAAAGAACGCGAAGCTGTATAGGTGACAGTTTAGGCTCTACACGCAGGGAATTTCATGTTGACTCGCTTTCAGAGATGCATGTAATGAAGCGCCCGTTTATTTTTACATCCTTCAAGGAAAATAGAAACTTAACGTAAATGACATTTTTCCGTGTGTACCTATGTGCCAGCACCCCATGTGTAGTGGGAGCTCAGTGCATGTCAGGGTATTTTCGCATGAGACTGTGCTCTGCTGCGAGCTGTGAGTTTCCGCAAGAATTCGAATTTTACCCGTAAATGGAATCAAACACTGACAATGATATCATACCGGCTGATGGATATATTCATGCAAGCAGAAGTATTATCGATGTGCTGGTATTGAGAGCTGAAAAAACTTAGAGTCCTTGCGGTATCCATAACCCGCAGCACAGCAGCACATGCCACTCGACAACACATTCACAACACCGTAGCCTAGTCAGCATCTTCTTTTAGTTTGCTGCAGCTGACTGTAGAAAATTACTCCTACGATCTAGAGACACCGTCAGTAGTAAAATGTAAGCCCGCTACCATCCCCAGCAATCCACAAATTTTACATCAATGGTACCAAATGGCGCATATGAGCGGTAAAAGGCTAAATTAGTCTTGCAAATACAATCTTGGTACATTTAGATTCCGTTTGCAGCAATGGGGCTCAATATGCCCAGCAATAGTGATGCTTGTATCTCTAGATATCGACAGCAGCAATAGGGCTAAATATGCATATCAATAGAGTAGCTGGTATCTATAGATACCGCCGGCAGCAATGGGGCTAAATATGCCCAGCAATAGTGTAGCTGGTATCTCTAGATACCGCCAGCAGCAATAGTGCTAAATATGCCCAACAATAGTGTAGCTGGTATCTCTAGATACCGCCAGCAGCAATGGAGATAAATATGCCCAGCAATAGTGTAGCTGGTATCTTTAGATATCGCCAGCAGCAATGGGGCTAAATATGCCCAGCAATAGTGTAGCTGGTATCTTTAGATATCGCCAGCAGCAATGGGGCTAAATATGCCCAACAATAGTGTAGCTGGTATCTCTAGATATCGCCAGCAGCAATGGGGCTAAATATGCCCA
>LQNS02007215.1:30182088-30206383 GCA_001587735.2 Parhyale hawaiensis | reverse complement strand
CAGCAATAGTGCTGCTGGTATCTCTAGATATCGCCAGCAGCAGTAGGGCTAAATATTGCCCAGCAATAGTGCTGCTGGTATCTCTAGATATCGCCAGCAGCAGTAGGGCTAAATATTGCCCATCAATAGTGCTGCTGGTATCTCTAGGTGCCGCCAGCAGCAATGGGGCGACATTTGCCCAGTACAATATGCCCACTGTCCCATGACTGGCAGCGCAGGCACACAGTTACACGGACAGTGCAGCCAAGTTACAGGTCGCCTAGCAACCACCAGGCGGCCCGTAGCAACGGACGGCTGCTCTCGACAGCCCTCACCAATCGTAAACACGCAGCAAGCACGCAGTGCGTGCGGCACAGACGTACGTAGTCCATAGGCGATGTATTGAATAGACTAATGTTATGTATTAGGTGCATTAGGTGAGGTTAGTGAAAGGTTATCTTGTTACTGCTAGATATGATGTACTTATACCTGTCAGTGCCTGAACACGTGAAGAATAATAGGTAGGTAAAGGAAGACTGGTTATATTTTTAGGTGAACATTATGACCAGCATTAATATAAATTTAGTATGTAAGTTGAGATTTTATGATAATAGTAGCAGCTAAAACATTCAAAAATTTCGTTTCAAATTCCTAAAATTTACAAATAAGATAGAACGAATTTAAAAGTGTGAGCAATAGTCATCCTTCTTTTCATTTATTAGAAAAGCTGTATTTTTCGTTGAGCGAATCAATAAGGTTTTTATGTCAAATTTACCCGATTGCAAGTGTGATCTGAAAGTTGACCAGAACAGAGGATAAATAAGCGACGGCGACAACAAAAATAGGTGGTAATAATTTCGGCGCTGAGTTATACATATTCTTATCTCCAAATTTGACTTAATTTACATTCCACGCCATATCGTGGTTTGGATAGCTGTCTACAGGCATACTAAAAAATTACACCATGTCATAAACAAAAACCTAAAATTCGGCACTAGCATTAGTGTTGTGCATGTTTGATGCAAGAACAATGTCATGCCAGTGATTTGTGCATATGTAAGTGTGACGAATCTGCGACGGTGGAGCGAAGAGGGTCAATTGATCGAATATGCTTCGCGAAGTTACTGGATAAATGCAAAACACGTTCAGTAAGGACAGCAGTGCGTTGCTGACGTGCTACGTACGAATTAAATTTCTGCAGTTTCGCATTTATTTTGACTATTATTTTTCAACTGTCAGTGGTTCCTTATTCTATGATTACTGCATAGCATATGGAGAGTATATATGTATTATTTTCAGATTCGTTTTGAATATTTTTCTTCGATCTTCATAGGTCCTAATTTACATGATTATTGTGCACATGAAAAGTGTATGTAGGCAGTTCATAAATAAATGTAGGTTACATTTTAAATAAATTTATAAAGTTAGTGAGGCAAAAAATAGTTGGACTGATAGGAATGGCAGTAATAAAAGAAAGGGCATTAAAATCTTAGGCTGCTACCGAACAAAGTCATAAGTTTGAACCCCAGGCCGCTTACAATGGGTCCATTGCTAAACATCTTACTTCGACTTAGGGAAAGTCTCACCAGAGCTCAATCAACACGCTAAGCAGACGTGTTTCTTCTCAAATCACTATCATTTTAGTAAAGCCAGTCGGCAAGGGGTAGAGAGGGAAGAGCAATCCGATTGGTCAGTGCCTGCACACATGTGACCAATCACAAGTGCGTACCAGAAAACCGCCGGGCAGTGGCGCGAACTTTAGCGTCGAAATTTATATTTGATGGTTTGATAGAGAAACTTTTACCAATTTTGGTTTGTTAAGCTAAATGACGCTAGCATTATACTTCCAATGCACAATCAAAACTGAGTTCCAGAATATATTATAACGTTGAAAAAGAGTTTACTAATTTGTTAATAACGTTGGAAGTTCCATTCTCATGAAAATTAGTTTAATTACACGTGCCATTTGCAAGTTAAGAAATAAAAGAAAAGAGTACTATAATCCCCACAAACGGTATGGACTGGAAGACGAAGTATTATTGCAGGCTCATCGCCATAATATTCGCCTAGCGATCTATAAAACAAACACTCGGCCATCACTCAAACAAGGCGGTTACTTTATCACTCGAACGCCCCAGTTTCTAGCGCCTAGTGTGTTTGTTTACTAGTATCGACCAAGGTGAGTGTTCGACGCCGACTATTAGACGCGAATGATTGTGCATAAATGGATATCGATTGAAGGTACTTGCGTACCGTATAGACTTAACAAAAAGTCAGAAAACTGCAATTTGCTCCATCGGTCTATCTAAGACAGAGTCAAGTGACCGTGTTCACAATAGAATTATGAATTTCATTGATTGTGTATTTCCAAAGTACTTTGACACGATCTTAAGGCGGAGATATTTTAATGGTGAAATCACCTCCCTATAAACCAATGAATCAGTTTTATAAATATTATCACTCTTAAGAATTTTATTCAACGGATAAAGCGAACGTTAACCTAACCTCTGCTTCTGTGAAGGTTTCTTTTGTTTCATAGAAACGGTTTCATACTAATTCTTCTATAACTTATCTATGCAATAACTAAGAGAAATTAGCAAAGAACAGTAAGAAGTTTGGGACTAGTTACTGGAAAAACAATTGCAGCTTTCAGAAATAGAAACAAGTAGCTGATATCGAAAATAAAAATTTTATATTTTTGTCATTATCTGCAACAAGACAATTGACCTGTCATAAGCAGTCCTATTTTCCTAGTAAATAGTTAATCGTCCCAACGTTTTGTTGAGCCTACGTAAACGCAGCTTTGAGTTTACCAAAAAGTGGTGCAAAAATGATCGACGTCAGTTTGGTTTGCATAGCAAGTGTTATTAGTTAAGCTTCGTACGTCTCTTCAAGCTTGGATTCCATTAGAGCTCCAAATTTCCCGCGAGTGCGTGCTATTTCAATGGACATATGAACGCATTCGGACGCGGAGCTGACGAAGCTCGCTCTTTTGACTAAATGAGCGAGTGTACCATCCGGTACGCTAACGCTCCAATAATCTGGACGCTCTCAATAGTACTCTTATAACGAAAAATTTAGGTTTACATTGCGGGTTAATTGGCGCATAATCAATAATGCCGGTAACAAAATTTGTTTCAGTAACATACCTACACTTACAATGATTGCCACACACTGTGGCAAGTAGAACAAGGCTTCTCGCCAATTCGAAAGGCTAGCATTAATATTCTTTCTTAATTGCTAGCAACATAAGAAAGACGACTGAATACTTTTCGTGATATGCAATAGAAGGCCTTCAATCTTTTCGACATTTAGAGCAAAAATCTAGCGGGCAGGAGTACGTACTATGTTCGTCAGCGACCCTTTACTATAAACACAAATAATGAATGAAACGGTGCTTGTAGAAATAATTTTCTTGTATTTCTACAGGTCGGCTACACATGTTGCACTATTATTTATTCTCTTTGTTATATTTAAGTGGCATTCGTGAACGAAACGAACACTTTCTTTCAAATGAGTAAAAATAATAAGATTCAGAGTATCTTGAGGATTGGTACTTGACAAGCATCATAGATACTAGCGGGACCCGTGAAAATTCCACGGTTGATTTTCGCAGTTTTTTTTGTCACTATACAGACCCTGACGGGGCCAGAGGGTTGCAGGGCGACGTTAATCACAACATGAAATTGAAAGCGTTTGCCCAGAAGCGCATTAGTACCGTCTACTTCAAATAGGCTTATACGCATAACAATCAAAAGCTAATAAAAATGTATAATGATCCTTCGTACGTCGATATACAAAAATTTACAGCATATAATAAGGAGAAACACGGAATCACAATTAAGCCAACAGAGCTCTCACCTACCTAACATGCAAAATTTAATACTCACGATGAAGTGACCGCCTGCTAATCAATGACACTCTACATTTTCATCATCATTTCCAAAAATTTAGTAATCATTATTCAAAACCGCATTAAAAGTCTAGAAAATTTTCACAAACGTAATGTCGTCAGACAATATTTTCTCGAGTAACAATAAAGTAAAGCAATCATCTAAATCTCAATAAGTAGCGAATAACTGCAACGTCGCATGCTAAGCCGTTAGCTACACCATAAACACTCAATATATTTATGTCAAAAGCTTGTGAGCACTCTTAATATATTTAAAATTAGCACTAAGCGTTCCCAAGTAGTACGGAAATAAAAAGAGTTCTCTCACCGCAAACACACTGCATATGATGTGCTGACGAATTGAATGATACCGTTTGATTTATAGGTACAGACAAAAACTAATTTTTCTTGAAGTTATTTGATAATCATTTCACGCTGGTAACCATGCAACATAGTACCTTCGTCGTCAAGACGGCATAGCGAATAACAGAGTTCCTTAAATAACAAACAGAAACCCGGCTTCAAACCATTTGCATTTTCAATAACTAAAACGCCAATCAGGGCTTTCGTATCCTGGAAACCAAGCGATTGTTAAAACTCAAGCGTCGAAATTTGGCTTCACTGACATTGAATATAAAAAGGCATCTGCTCGGCGTAAAGTTGCAACTACTACGAAAAGATTCAGCTAAAGAAAGCATAAGCGAAAAGGATTATGCAATAAAAGGAACAAAAACTCGAGCCAAGACTCAGTATCTCAAACTGCTAAGAAGAGTTTCAACTAAAAATATGCTATATAGCTTATGCTCGACAGGATAAAAAACTTTATCAAAGATATTGTCGTTCATCCACCACGCTAAAAACAAAAATCACCATCGTCACATCGAAAAGTACAGAGCTAGTTTATTCTAATAAAGTGAACCTACTCAGTGCTGCTTACTTGATGATCAAAGCGCTCCACTGATAAGAATGGACGGGACATCTAAAGAGTTTCTGCAGATTAGAAAAGATAATGGAAAATTGTGAAAACGATTCATTCAGTAATAGAAATTTATTTCCAAACAAACAGTACCACAGTATATTTACACAAGATAGTTGTGTCAAATTTAAGTGTATGCGATACGCCCCTAAAATTTCAGGTTTGTGACGTCACAATTGCGTCCCGCCACTGCTGCAGCCAGGAATCTTTGATATTTCCGCAGTGGTGTGACGTAATTTTGACGTCACAAACGTTGAAACTTAGGAGCGAAGCGCATTCATCCAAATTTGATACAACAATCTTCTGTAAATGAACTGTGAACAGTACTGAAGTTTGAGTTTCAAAAATGAGCACGTGCCCAGAGAAAAATTAGCTCGCATCTTAACTACGGCGAAGAGCGACTAAAGTCACAGTTTCTTTTTCAAGTGCAACGTTTCTCCAAACTAATACTGAAAGCGTAACGTACAGAGACACGGACCGATGGAAGGACGGATGGACGTACGGACAGATGGAGCCTCAAGCAGAATTATAATATAAATACTAGTAGACCCGCGCGTGAAAAATTTCACGCAATAATCGATATTTTTATTAATATAGGCCGTAGCAGAATCTTCTCTGAATTGATCATATTCTTAATTGAACCATAGTCATACTGTCAACCTTAGGTCCTCTTTTCTATGACATGCCGTTTCCACATTATCCTGATCACGCTTATCAGCAGCTTCCATACGCTTCTGTTACGTTCCTGCTTCAAGTCTTTCTTGTCTGTATCCCATAGACGATTCATCTCTCTCCATTCGTAGACTGTAGTAGTCTCGTACGCCGTATACGTTCCCTATCTTCCTTCTCAATTAGACGTGCGTCTTGAATACAGTGAGAGGCAAAAGTAAATCTTCAGTATAACACTGCAATAAACTTGACTGTAACTAAAGCCAGCTTGTTAACTTGTAAGCGCTCCGTAGCCAAGATACCGTCTTGCGACCTTAAATATCTGCTTCACAGAAATGCTAAAATCTTAGGGCTATCAAAATTCGCACCGTCAGAGAACGACAGTGTGAGGGATGATATGCGTGATATGGAATAGCAAGATCTGCTTCAGAGATCCCCTTTGAACAGGGATAATACTGCTGTAGAAGAAGAAGAGAAAGACAGTAAGCTGGAAGATATAGTTATCTACTACCCGTGAATAATCATCATCTCGTGAGTGCTCCGTTGGTCATCTGTCGAATTTACGCATCGTGACCTGAGAGAAAAAAGTTACAAAATCGGAATCCAGAAGCTGCATACATATTGTTCCGATTACAAGAAGTGTTTCAAGCAAGACGTGTCTTCAGAGAAAGGGATAAAGATCAGCCTACGCCATCTTCTGCAACCTTCTCATCGATTTACAAAATCTGCAGTCTGGCTTATTTTTCGCCTATTTCGTTAAGAGCGTGACACGAAAGATAGCTACATAGAAATATATAAACAAATAAATTCACGACGGTGTTTATTATACTGTGTTGATTGTGAAAGCTTCTTTTATGTAATTCACTTTTAATAATATTTTGGAGTCTCCTGAAAGGGAGAACTGATTTTTCTTTTTCAGAGGTAAACCATTTCGTCGGGATTGCCGTTAGTGTTTACCATGGAGTTTTTCTCGTTCGACTTGCAGTACCTGACAAGCTGAAAGCTAATTCTTACTGAGACACGCTACTACATATGATATCCATGGAGTCTTGTATGCAATTTCTTTTGCATAAGTTATTATTGCCGTTATTACCGTTATCCAATGCGCCATAAACATGAGGTCAAGGTCTACCCAAGGGCAGAGCTGCGTCAATAAATCCCCTAAAGAAAAGGCGTCGCACTAATACCCTAAAATACGAACCCTAATACCCGATAGCGCCGCATTTTACGGCCATAAATTGCAAACAAGCGTGGCGAGACTCAGACATGCGACGGACTTGTCAATTTGTCTCCTGCAACTCTGATTATTGGTGATGCGAAGTTCGAAACGAAATAGGGATAGCATTACAAGTACATTGGGAGAAACGCACATCGTGCTTCGATTTCTACATATTTTGATCCATATATTTCGCTTACGTTTCTGAGTGTAGCGTGATTTTCAATATCTATATAATTTATCAAACAGAACATTTAACAGTCGATTCGGTAGTTATGGTCTTGTAGAATAAATTGTAAGACCATTGTTTCTATAGAGATTCAAGCACGACGTTCAATGTGTATTAGACATTTCGAAATATTGCAGGGCTTCACCTTTACATAGCTTATTTCTCTCGTTTGGTGCTTCGCACTTATAAAATTAATGTTAAATTGATGAAAAACAGCGTTGCGTTTGAGTAACTAAGCATACATTTGGACTGTGCACGCAAGACGTTAACAGTTGAGTCAGAATTCAGGGTTCCTAACTGTTGGGGGTAAATGAATAGAATACTTGGGCAATTAAAGGGTACATGAAAAGAATACTAGGGGCAATTAAGGGGTACGTGAATAGAAAACTAGGGGCAATGAAGGGAGTCGACCTCTCAGTGCTGATAGTCATGCACTTTTCAACACATTTGCAACTGGCACTAGACACTTAAATATGGAATTGTTATAATTGAATAGACAGCGAAGCATATATTACACGATACAGGACAATAAACTACTAGCTTGGATTCATCAAAAGGTTCAGGTCAACGAGAATAGTAAAACGTAATGCAACGATAACACGAAAAGGTGTATGTAAACTATACAATATACATACAGCATACACTTACTGTATAGAGGTGAGGCTTCCCCAATAGAAATGTAGTAAGCACAGCATGAAAGGAGCAATAACCTGCAATGCATTTTATATTGACCCAGTCATTAGGTCACTTCCGCCCAGTGTTGTCACATCAGAGCAAAGAGAAGAAATTAATTCACTGAGTGCACGTATCAATATGCATTCTCTGACTATATTATCTATTATTGTACCATGAGTAGTGATGTGAAAAAATGGTTTTACTTGCTCGTTTTTTTTTGCCGAAAATAATGTTTATTTTATATTTTTTTTTTGTGTTTTTACTAAATGATATCATATGGTCGCCAAATGCTTCCCGCTGTCCAGAAAGTGGAATCAAACATTGAAAAAAATCACTAGGCGGTTTAATTTCAATTAAAAAATGATGCATCTGTCATTGAATATGGAACCATGTACAAATAGTTATGAAATTCACACAGTGAAATATTATTTTCAAACTTTGTGTTTGTCAAACAGTCAAACTACAGCGAGTTTGTGACGAAACTTTTCTAACATGTTCGATGTGCGTCAATTATAAAAATTAAGGCCACGTGTGATTGTCAATCAAAATTGTTGGGCAAACACAAACTTCGTGAGAAGATTAACCGTCTGAACAAGGGTTTAGGCTTACACTGCCTACCTAGAACTTCCCCTGCGTGTCTATCTGACTATTAGCTAATGCTATGTGAAAAAAAGTATTCTGAAAAACCTATGTGCAGAAGGTGGAGCTAGCATGCCATCCTCCCTGAGAAAGTATTTCATTATTGGGTCGATTTTCAGAAAACTTGGTACAGGTATGTAAAATCGAAAAAACTATATGTCAGACTCGTGTACTTTTCCTCACATAAAACGAGTTATTCAAAGGAAGCGGGGAAAATGGGGGTTAATAGTTTCATTTGAATAACTTATTTTCTGTGGGAAAATAGAAAAGTACAGGAGTCTAGTCTATATTTTTTTCCGTTTTTACATATCTGTACCAAATTTAAAGAAGATTGGCCCAATAGTAGAAGAGCTAAAACTTCAAGGTACATTGCACTCAATTTCCTAGTTAGGTCACCCCAAAATCCTTATAAATGTTTTTATTTTGTGCAGATATTTATGAAACTTGGTACTGAGAATAGACATGTAAAGTCAGATAACATATGAGTTAGGTTCCGGTATTTTTCTTATTTTCCTCATGGAAACCGAGTTATTCAGATAAAACAGAGTTTTTTCCTATTTTAATTAAATAACTACTTTTCTGAGAGAAAAGTAACTCGACTATAACCAGCATTTCTTTTCAATTTCACATATCTGTAGCGGACCAAGTATCATGAAGATTGGTCCAATAATAATAAAACTTTTGAAGTTCAAAAAGCATTCTTCTCAAGAGGGGCCCACTCCCAGTTCTACTCATGTAGGGTTGGACTGGCTGCCTAAAACTTGGCCTGCACGATTGCCTGATGTAACTACATTGAAAACTTTAATGGTTTTGGCGAGACGGACCTCTTAAAGTACGGCACAAAGGGAATGGAAAATGTCCTAAATACATATAGTAGTGTATTCTGTTTTAGTTGATTACTTAGAAGCGTTTTTATTCCTTGCTGAAGCATTTTAAACACTATATATAAAAAACAAAAATTTCGAAGTTTTTTTGGTCGACGTTTGTTTTATTGGAAAAAAATTTGTTTTTATAAAGAACGAGGTTTTCTTTTTTTTTAATCACATCTCTTACCATGAGTAACGTTTAGAACACTTTCTACCCACAGTTTATCTTAGAATATAATTCAAAGAAATTAACGCACTTCCATCGTCAACAAAATTTAGGTTACATTCTGCCTATAGCTAATACTGGAGAGAAATTACTTCACCCACTATAAGTAATAATTTGAAATAATTTACTACATTATTCGTCTTGACTCCCTATAGTTTCCAATTGAGACCATTTGGAACGTATCAAACTACTCAGTACACGTATTAATATGCATTATCTTGCTATTGTATCATTACTAATTATACTACAATATTTAGGTTACTTCCTACCTGTAATATTCAAATGTTAACTTCAAAGAGAAATCAATGTGTATGGCTCTGGACGGTACTATCCATTAACATAGCGGCAAGCAGTAAGCTGGCGTGGCCTTAAGAAACAAGTAACAGCTCTCAAATTTATGGCGTTCAATAGCATGCCAACATTGGTGTTGCATGACTGCGCATCGTTATGTTGTGTGGTGAGGCATATACAAAATGCTTCAGCAGTTGTGCCTTTAGTGGCTGTGGTCGATGTGGCAACACTGGCGACTGTGGCAAGTCCCAAGTGACGTGGTAGGTAGTTATAAGCCGCCGATGTGGTATATAACAATTGGAGGATGTGGTAACTAACTACGGTTGATATGGTTGGGAACAAGTGAACGACTTGACAAGTAAAAATGTATTTTTTTATATCCGGTAGCAATTGGCCAATTAGGAAAGAAAAGCAAATAGCTGATGATTCTATCTAAAAACTCAGCACGTTAAATTCATAACTACAAAGAAAAGTTTAGATTCTAATTTTATTGTCGAAAACTCTCCGGCGTTTACGCCTAACATTTAACTTACTTTTTCCAAAATCATGTATTTGGAATACGTCAATATCTACCGCAATTTCCTCAAAGACAAGCTTCTTGAGGCATGGGCGAAGCTGAAGGGCATAATATTATTTTAGGGACTAGCGGATTAATTACTTGTTGCAACTTTCAGCAGCCTATAGCAGCTGCAGTAGTTAAGGAATAAAAATCTTATATAACTTTGCAACTCAAATGTGTGGGATTCTATATTTTTATGGCTGACTGTTGAGAACTAGCCCTTGTCATGTTGCACATTTTCTCTGTTATAGCCACAAAAAGATTAATATTAAGAAATGATGAAAGGCCAGGCAATGACACACATACGGGAACAGTAAAACAAAGCCTTGATGCAGGGTTTCAAACGCCACTTCTGATTGCGGGTATAGAACTTGTACGTCACCAAGCATGTAGGCCAAAGTTTGATATTTTCCTCTTTTATTTTATAATTTTGTCTTTTTTAATACTTAGTGACGCAACGTGTGAAGGTTAAAAATATCTTAAGTTGCTGATCAAAATCAGTATAAAGAAACGGCAAGATCAGAGAGCCAAGATATCGGTACATTATCACCAAACTTTAGGTTTTATGAAGGGTTGGGAAACAAAGTCCCTGTTTTCTTTAAGTAAAATTTTATAATAGTAACCCCAGTGAAAAAGGGCTACGACGAAAAAAGAAAGTTTTCAAATGTTAAGTGATGATGAATTGTTCGATTTTTATGCACTCCAAATGAAATGCTAGCAATATCTATCACATCTCCATTAATGCTAATTGCCATTTGCTTGCTTTTTTGTGGTTTATCAGCATCAGAGCCTATCTTAGTGGCATTTATCAATGTATATAGCAATGCCGATTAATAATTAACATAGATAGCTAATGATAATGCTCACTACAAGTTTGTCTTCCTAGAGGTAATAAACTTAACATGCTCAAAGTATTGATTAATATTGCTAACTGTAATTTTAATTATTACTCACCACAAGTTTCTCTCCCTGAGGCTCCTCAGCTGCTGAGCTGCGGTCGTCCTTTCCTGCTTTCTTTTGTGAAGGCATGACGGCGTCGTTGTCTTACATAACAAATTCAGCGTCGTCGGGTATTTCTACACATCAAGTTACACTTCTACTGTTTTGGCACTGAGAGTTGTGACACTGCGTGTTGTTACATTTAGCAAATCAAGTGATTGTTGTTGAACAGAAACATTTATTCCCAGTCTAAATTTGTCATTAGTATTATGAACGCGATTACTATTGCAACGAGAGGTGGAAAATATATTCTGACTCTTGCATCAGTTTCGGGCGGTTATCATTCAGGATAGTTTTTTCTGTGTAATCACAGACTAATGCATCTGCATTATAACCTATTAATGTGCTTCAGTTTCCACTTATCTGCACTGTTTGTTTATTAGCGCTGTACGTTACGCTATGGTCGTTTCCTGGAATTTTAGACTTCAGCGTTGCGTACAATTCTATCGTTCGAAAGTTTTCGACATTTGTTGATATTATAGTTTTAATGGAAGCTTATATTTTTCAAGTTAAAAAATCACACTATTCTATTTTCATATTTCTATCACATAGTTATTTTTTATACTGCATAGTGAAACACTCTTTTAAGGAAAAAAGGAGTCGGTTTAAGTCCAATATACTAAATAACCTAAAAAAAAGCACAATAAAAATGAGTATACGAGAGACCATCAAAATAACAAATAAGGAAACACAATGATTACGCAACTATATGAGCTATAAGAAATAGATGGAATTCTTGAGTAGTACAACCATAATAGTCAACATACAAATCAGCCCCAAGAAAGTTTTAACGTCATCTACACAAAGTAGTTTCCAGAGAGTAAAAAATGTGGATCATTGGTTCTTGATAGACACTGTAGTTTAATTAGTATCGTTAGTTTACTTTCAAAGGTTAAGATTCCTGACAATTTGAAAAAGTACCAAATCATTTGCGTCTCCAGCTTGGCGGAGTTATGGAGTTATGAGTTAGTTGTGCATTTATGTTCATCGTCACATAATGAAAAACTAAAGCACTTTGAGAGTGCATACCTCCGCCAAGCAAGGCAACGGTAGCAAAAAATTCAAATTGGCTCTGAAACCATAATTTTGTTTGTATAAACTCCAGAATCTAATAATTTGTGTCTTGTGCAATTTTCTTGAAGATCTGTTCATAACTTTTTGAGTTATACTGCTAACAATGATAAACATGAGTCAAACATACAAACGAATAAACTGATCTGCACCAAAATTTAATCATTTATGTCTTTTAACATTACTAATTACCCCTATGAATTTCATAAGGATCCATACATTATTTTTTGAGTTATTGTGCTAACAAGCATAAAATAAAATACAGCGACAAACGAACGAACGAACAGATCATCTCCAAAATTTTGTCATTTACTCTTTGTTATATACCTAACAACTCATGTTAATTTAATCAAAATTCATCCATAATTTTTTGGGGTATTACATAGAGAAAAAGAGGCAGACAAACAAACAAATAAACGGATGGACATATTTTCACCAAAAGTTGATCATCTGTTTCTCTTAACATACCTAACAATCCCTGTAATGTCGTCCAAATCGGTTTATAACTGTTTGAATTATCTTGGTGACAGATAAACACGACGAAAACATAACCTCCTTGGCGGAGGTAATAAGAGAGAACGACACGGATTGATGTCTAAAACAAAATACATTAATATAAGTAATTGTCTTATCTCAATGATAGTGAGCCTGCACTTGATTATTTACTCTTCGCACTCAGAGCCATTTCACCAGTTCAGTTGAACGCAAGTGAAATTCTTGAAATTTGTTGTAAAATCGTGAGACGTATCAGCAGGATGTCAAGAGATATAACAACATAAGAAGCGTTGTAGACTGGTATCTTGATGTCTGCTTGAATTATTTCTGATCTTTAAAGTAATTAAGGATATACGAGTACTGCAACATGTGAAGAACTTTGGCGAAATCATACATAAAAAAACGCTTTAGAAGATGGGAAGTACATTGTTAGATCAGTTTAGAAATGATACCCTACTTTTCGAACACGAAATAGAACTAGTATGACTATATCACAAACGTAACAAATATACGTTTTCTCAAAATGCATCATCAGAAACGGAACCTACTTTGTAGTACTAAGGCATGGTACTAGGAACTAAAAGTGAAATTTTCAGATATGTTGGTCTTGAATTAAAGAAAAACGCCAAAAGTATAATGCTGCGATACTGTACAGAAGACAGTATCACATGGCTATGGGAAAAAGAGTAGAGGAGTAAAATATTGGAAGCGTAAGTGAACATATGAATAAACCAAATAAATATCATTTGCTTTAATGATACAAGGAATTCATTCTATTGACAAAACTAGTAAAGTAACGAGCATTCGCGAAATTCCTGAGATACATCACAGGTTTCTAGTTATATCATATACACCACGTAAATTTCCACAAATCTGTGCTTAATGTTACTGCATAGTGTTTCTAGCCACATATGTGCCTAGGCAAAGGATAGTAAATTTGCATTTAGTGCACACTGAAACTTCGCGGATTGTTATTTAACAATTTGAAATATCTACCATAAGAGCGATGGCAAATAGGTAGAGGTCACCAGGGCTGTAGTGTACCGATGCTTTATATATGGTGTAGAGCAAAAGTTATAAATCTGAAATTTATTGATCAATGCCGTGTTGTGTTTTGCACTACGGTATTTACAAATGTAAACTCTGAAAGTGTATATGTATGGGCTTTAAATGGATAAATTTAAATGAATGAATTTAATAAGCTAACTTGAGATAGTGAATTGTGAGAGAGAAAGTAAAAAAATTAGTAGGATCCAATAATAAAATCATCCACCCATTGCATACTGGTTGGTACTCAGTTCTGTGTGAAGATCATCGAAACTGGTAAAGATATTGCAATTTTGCAAACGGCTGAAGAACGGACACTAGTAGATTGTTAGCAATCCTGTTAAGCACTTCCTAAAACAACCTATGCCCGACACAGTCCAAGCTGCGCAAAATCTCATCCAACCCAAGGTTGCAGGTGCCTCTAGGAAACAAAGAAATAGATAATGAGCACATAAAGCAGCCGTGGCTGTCTTGATGGCATCAGATTAAGCTGTCGGGCGATGGGCTTTTGTATCTCTGGCACGCACCTCACACTGCCAATCGATGGGGCCATTGTGAGCCCCGAGTGCTCTCTCCGCTTTTGTATAGGCACTCGCGTCTGGAAATAGCTAGCACTGATCTAGGAATAAGGATTGTTCTGGAATTGTTCATTATATGAGGTAAAAAGTTAGGACTGCACTAGGGAATGCAGTAGGGATGTTGAATGTATTTTTGAATAGGGTAGTATTGGTGTAGGGAATTAACAAGGACTGCAATAGGAATAATGATTGAATTATTGAATAATAAAGGACTAAAGTAGGGAATAAACAAGGAATGTAGTAGGGAATATGAGGAGACTACACTAACTAATGAGTAGAAATAAAGATTTGCAGGGAAGCAGCCATTAAGTACTTGGAAATAAATTAAGAAATAACTACATAGAGGAATAATTAAGCACTAGAAATTGAGTTGTGCACAAGGTAATGGGAACGGATAGTACAAAGAATTGCTGAGTACATGGAGTAAAAAAATATAAATTTCTCAGTATGATTTCCGTTATACCTACAAGAAAGTGTGTACGAAATGCGTAAGGAATTACACATTGGTCAAATACAATAATTAAGGATTGCACTAGATTACATTAGATAGGCGGCAGTAAACGAACCAATAGGCCCATTCCCAAAGAGACACCGGGACTTACACCCCGGCCCTCTATGAGCTATTGCCATCATGCTAGTAGGATATAGAAGTCTGGAGAAAAAAAGGGGGGGGGGAAATAATCCCTGCCAGAGAGACGATCATGAATGCACGCAGGAACGATCAAGCGCCGCTGATAAGCGGGGCTTAGAGATGTCAAACTGTGTAGTTGGAGCGGGAGAGAGAAGAAGACTTATAAGGGTGGCCGTCCTGGAATAGGAGTTCTTAGCTGGGGAGGATGTCTCTCCCAATGTATGTCAATATTTTTAAACGCGTTGACTGACTCCGCACTAACAACATCGGGAGAGAGTCTATTCCAACTGCTGACTATGAAGTACCGGTACGGAAAGAACGGCTGACATCAGGTTGTTCTTCGAGCTTTATGCTTGAGTTTTTGACCTTTGTTTCGAAAGCGATCACTGAGGTCTCTTTCAAAGAGTCCCGTTGTAGGTACATCGTTGAGGTCATTTAAATACTTGAATGTTTCCATTTGTTGCTCCCTGAGTCGTCTTTGCTCGAAAGAGATCAGACCCAGTTCTTTTAGGCGACATTCCTACTGCTGAGGTTTCAATTTTGTTGCTCTGCGTTGGACTCTTTCCATGTTATCGATATCTTTGCACAGATGTGGCGACCAGAATTGAACAGCAAATTCTAAGTGTGGTCGCACTAATGCCTTGTACAAGTGAAGGATGACGTCCTTGGACTTGTATTCAAAACTTATGGTGATGAATCCCAGTACTCTGCTTGCCATTTTCATACTCATGTCAACTTGCTGACTGTGTTGTAGTTTGCTTGTAATAGTGATTCCCAAGTCACGTTGTTGGGTTACAGAAGGCAATACTGTCCCGTTCATTTTCAATGGGGTTGAAGGGTTCACCAGCCCTATGTGCATTGCTGAGCATTTGTCGACATTAAAGCTCATCTGCCACGTTTTGCGCCATTCCATGAGGTGGTCAAAGTCCTGTTGGAGCTCGGCTCTTTTTGTTGCAGAATGACATTGTTTAGTATCATCCGCAAATTTACTGATTTTACTACGGATGTTAAGATCGATATAATTGATATAAGTTGAGAACAGAAGTGGGCCAAGCACGCTACCTTGTGGAACCCCTGATGATACGTGCGTCCAGGCGCTCGTCTCTCCTTCAAGCTGCAATTGCTGCTGCAGACCCGCAAGCAATGCCCTGATCCATCCATCTTAACGATATAGATAGGCAAAAATTAGTTCATCTGTTTGAAGACTGTGGTGATCGTGCTAAGCTTCATAGAAAACTGATAGGTAGAAAATATTCCAGGTTGCAGATGATGGCACTCAAACAGTATATCTGAATTCCGGTCTTTCTTTGACTACGTTGAAGTTCACTCGATGTAGATGCATACGGCTTCTCTAAGCAATCTCTTCCATCGTGATGTGTACTCTCTTCTGAGATTTGCTTCATCTAAACTTGAGCTAATACTCTTATTTTGTTAATTATCGAGGCAATTGGTAAGATATCCTTGAGCGGTCAGCAGGTGCGTAAAGACCACGATGATTTCTTGGCAGCAAATTATTTTCTCCACTTATTTTGGGTTCTTCTTTTAACAGAGCAAGTTTTCTTTTGAGGAAAAAAATTCCTTCCGGCTTTTTCATTAGCCGTTGATGGCGGACTTTGTCAAAAGCCTTTTGGTAGTCTAGATACACAAGGTCTAAACCTTTTTGATCATCTTTAATATCAGTAAAGTCCAGGAGGTTTGCTAAGCAGCTTCTTTCATTTCGGAAGCCATGTTGAGTGTCGGAAATGAGCTGATGCATCCTCAGGTGATCAGTGATGCGCTTTTTCAAGAGGCGTTCGATGGTTTTGCTGATAACCGATGTAAGACTGATTGGTTGATAGTTGCTGGGGCTTTTCCACTATGCATAGCTTACAAGATAAAGTATAATGCAAGAAACTACTAAGCGTTCTTTATAAAAAATAAGAGTTGTACTGTGAATACTGATGCAATGTGCGAAAAGCATAGAGTGTCTTGTGAATTGTTCACTGTACCGAGCAAAACAAACTCTGAGTGCCGTACTTTTCGTAAGAATAGCTAATAACAATTAGGTATAACAGTAGGTATGATTGTCCTCCACATTATATATAAACAGTAAAGACACCGTTTATATGTTTTTTTTTACTATGAGTCAAAACGCGCTTCTGCATCACTCGGAATAAAATTAATTCTCTAACCTACTGGAAATTTCCCAACCACCTGCTGTTCCTACGCAGCACAAGCTGTGGAGTGTCGTAGAAGCAAACGTCGATATCGACAGTGAGTCCCCGAACTTCGCTATTGCGTGACGGGGAAGGGGCGTACAGATATCTGCAAGCTACGCCAGCAGAAATGACAGGCCAGCTCTATTTCAAAGATTAGATCGGACGGACCAAGCGTTCTGAGAATCGGCNCTGCATGGTTGCATAGTACAACGTCAGGCTATGACATGTGCAGTGACAGAAGTGGAAGAGTGGACAAAGCTGGCAGACGGTGACATTTGGAAAATCATCCGGTATGTTTGCATTCTCCGACTGCGGGATTTGCTAAGTAGAATCAAAGAAACGAAGCCTGGATGGACGAAGTTAGGGAATGCCAACATTAAAAGCATTTGGTCTGTAAATTTGAATGCCATACGACAGCAGGTTATGACAAACTGGGCGAAATAAATGGAAGATTGAACGAATTTAGCTGATGCAGGAGTTAAGATAATACGATTTCATACTAGAGCTCACGGAGGTGAAGAAATGTAATAGTTCCTGGAATAGCTTGTTGTTCTTCTTTCACTTCTGAGAACTGGATTCTGGCTGAGATCAAGACTATGCGCGCAAAAGCCGTAAAGATAATGATAGAACTTTGCTACACATTAGATTAAGTTTTGAAAAATTGCATACTGTCTTTGATAAAGATCAGATACTAGGAGGTACGCCAGTGCTGGATATAAAATATTAAGAGTTTTTACGTGATAGAGATGCGAAAGTAAACGAGATGCAAAGGATCCAGATATGAAACGCATCGTTATGCGAATAATCGACAGGCGAAACTAAACATAATTCCTCTGATCGAGATTCAAAGTTAAGAGCTAAATAAATGATCGAGATCAGAGGCAAAGAGTTATACAATTGGTCGAGAGAGACGAAACTAATCTACTGAAAACACGTGTATGTGCAAACACTGAAAACTTTGCTTCAGCTATGTGACATTGTAATTCCCAAGTAATCTAGAAATCAATTTTTGGCATTATGCATACAATTTAGATACACAGTGAAGCGATATACGTGTGCAGCTGTAATTAAGAAAGTATTCTACCTTGAATATTTAAAATACACAAATTGTTATCTCACACATACATCGACGACACACTCAAATATACATAAATTTTATATATATATTGGGCTTTTAAGCATTACATTTACCTACTGTCTTTCAATTGCATCTGTACTCAATAGCATTATATTTGTAGTAGCAGGATGATTGAGTGTTCCTATCACTTCGCTGCTGCTGCTTGTGTAGGTTTGAGACTGTTGCCATCAGGCGAGTTCTCGTGCTTGGTTTGCTGAGTCAGCGGTACTGGGTTGCCGTATGCTATTGCAGGGCTGCTGACCCTGACCAGAAATGGGTATGATGGGGGTCACAGGTCGTCGCATAAGAGCCTTCCATGACTGGCGCCATAGCTCTTGACGATCTGTGTTTGACTGGAGCCATGCACTCCGCTGGGGCCTTTGGTATATATTTGCAGCACGAACTAAGTCATATGGTTTACCAGTCGAAGTGCGCGGTCAAGTTGACTTTAGTTTTACTGACGTACTGAAGATAATTCAACAAATCCAAAACTGTGATACGCATCGTGAATTCTAATTTTCTTCAATTTCAATAATTCTCAAGAGACGAAAAATTTACCTTATATCCCACGGGTCAAATTTGCAAAACATGCACGTTAGCCATGGACATGGGGAAGCAAAATATGGGCAAACGTAACCTCTTATACTTTTCCAATAAGAGAAGATTTTGTCATTTCCTCTAGGAAGTAACGACCTGATATCAATGAATGTTATTTCTCACTGATTATTAAATATGAAATATCAAACCAGTCAATCTTAAGGAATTTTCCAAGCTCTATGTAGACATTCGTCAATCTACATACTTCGTTCTAATGCTCACTAAAGAAATGCAAGCAATCCGTGGATGCTAGGTCAGGAGAACATGGAGGCCGTTTCCTCCGATATGGACTGCATTTGGGAAGTTCTCTGTCGTCAAGGGAGCCTATCAGTGTTGAAGAGCGACGGTCAGCTGTTTTGTGCGACACTCACTGTACACAATAGTTAATGATTAAATCAATAAACCTTTATTTTTATAATCATGAATAGAGGTGCAGAAGTGAAATACGCACACTTCAAGAGCGCTGATTCGATTAAGCAATACTCCGCTCATTTAAATTAAAACTGTATCGTACCTGCTTCAGATTGGTATTTCTTGATTATCTTTTGAATTTTTACAATTCATTTTCATAGTCTCAAGACAAGTCATCCATCATCATTTACACCTCTCGTTACATTAACTTTAACGGTAAAGATGCGTACATTTAGGCTGCCATCCGCTACAGAAAGTATTGTCTTAGTGATTTGTCGCAGCTAACTGGAAACAATGAGTATTTACAGCTGTGATGCACGAATTACACGACAATAGAGCTTAGTAAAAATCGATCATTAACAGCGCAAAGTATGGAAAACAATAGCAGTAAACTGACATGTATCAATTCAAACGCAGCTTATTATCCCATCGAGAACGGTAAACCTGAATAGAGGAACCGATTTTTTCCAAGATTAGAGTTTTGTAAGTCCTACAGAGCGTTAAAATTACATCGACGTTTCTAGTAATACGGAGAACTTTGGAGCTTCGAAGTTTAGACTTTGTCGTCACTTTTTTATGAAAAAAGGTAAAGAAGTTGCTAGCATCTTTATGACATGAATAGAGTCAAAATGCAGTTATCATGTCACGTAATGCTGATTTTAACTGGACAGAAGTGTAACTATGGCGATAGTTACCGACCGTAGAGATGACAAAAAATCAACTGAGTTTACAAACATTTTCCGGCTGTTACAACTGCAATAATTACTGTTGGAGGACTCGGAGACAGCACACCTTTGCATGCAAGGCAGTGTTAATGAAAAAATCAAACTAGTCCAGAAACTAGGATATCCTTCTTATCATTATCAAAATTTGGCCAATTGTACCTCTTGACTGACGTAACAGTTTCTGCAACTTTCTTGAATATCTGTCCTTAACTTTTTCAGTTATCTTCTGAAAAGCATTAAGACAAACATTACTCAAACACATAAACGGACAAAACGATCATCACTAAAATTTGGCCATTTGCGCCGTTTAACAGTTCTGACAATTCCTACATATTTCATGAATATTAATTAATAACTGTTTGAGTTATGTGTTGACAAGCATTTTGAAGAGTATCAGTCGAACACACAAACTGGTGCACCGATCAAAATCAAAATTCGGTTATTTGTGTCTTTTAACATTTCCAACAATGTCTACAATTTTTAAGAAGAACCGTTCATAACTGTTAGAGTTACCTTACTGCCAATCATAGTAAACAACATAGAGGCAAATAAACAAGCAAACAAACAGGCCAACAGCTCATCACAACAATTTGGTCATATTATGCTCCTAGTAACATATCTACCAATTTCTGCAAAATTTATTAAGAGCCCTTCATAGCCTTCTGAGTTATGCTACCAAGAGAAAACAGGCAGACAAGGAAATAAACAAACAAACGGTTTAACCGATCTCTACCAAAAGTCAATCATCTGTTCTTCCTAACATACCAAACAATCCCTGTAAATTTCATAAAGAGCCGTCCGTAACTGTTTCAGTTTTCTTGACGACAGACAGAAAGAGAGACAAAGAGACAAGCTCGACAAAAACATAACCACATCGGCGAAGTTATGTATGTATATATGGATGTTAATAATTATAGCCTCTTGCAACGATGACCAACAGAATTATTACCCCCCAGTGATTGCTACTGGTCACTATAATAACATCCTACAAAGGTTTACGATTACCAGTGACTACTATTAGCCTGAGCCCAGTTTTGCTAACACTACAACGTTGAAGGACTTACCGTTTTGTAACATACAACGTTTCTACATTCCGAGAAAAACGATCTGTTACAGCCCACGGAGTATTTACTGAGATATGAGATCTTTAGCACAGTATTCCTCGATTTAGACCACTCTTCTTTTACAAGTTCTTACTTTAGTTAAAAATTCTTATTTCTAAGTATTCGATATGCGCTCTTTTGATTCACGGGAGCTTGTATCAAGTGCCTTGAAGTAAGAATTTTCAACCTAAAGTAAAATATTTCGTGCAACACGGGTGGTCTAAAACGAAGACTTTTTCTCTGTCTGTGTATCTGTGCTGCACCCAGGGCTGTCAAACTAAGAATTTTCTCCAAGATCATGGGTCTTCTCAAAAGTTCCATTGACAGCCCTAGTAGTGGCATTAAGAGTCGATTAGTTGCGGCGTGCGACCGCTATCTAGTAAAGAGGTGGGGGTGTATCGCTGGTACAATTACCTTCCTGGACTACGCTTGAGGAGCTCGTGAGGGCATGAAGCAGTTAAATACATTGTTTTGTATGCCGCAGCCAGTTCACTGAGGTGGGTTGCGGGCTAACCGGTTGAGAGCTAACTATATCGGTTTTTAGTTGTAGCTGTAAAACGTAAGGCACTCGATTTTGCACGCTCAGCTAATGTGAGAGCTCGTTGCTCGTTACTTGAGTTCTCACTCAGCAAGGGACCCTTGAGCTTCAAAGGTAAATCAGCTTACATGTGGTTACAGTGAGACACAATATGGGCCGGGTTGTTCAAGGTCTGAGTGATAAAGTACCACCGACAGTCCGGATTACTAATGATTGCCCCTAGCCAGAACAATGAACTAATACCAACAGTCTAGATTATCGATGATTTATTAATTATTAGTAATAATGGCAAACGAGTCGCGACAGTCAGGATTACCAAGATTTATTGGTAGCCATAGTGATAAATTAATAGCTACAAAGCTTGGACTACAAATAATTACTGTCAGTTCGTACGTTATCTAAGAGTCAGGATTACCAACACTTACTAATTCTTCCGCATATCGGAATTAGTAAGTTAACTGTGGACATTATTTTATGGAGAATGGGAGAGATATCTATAAAGTGTAGTGCATTCGTGCACTTTAATAACTTTCTGTAAGTATAGGCTAACTAGGCCTACCATTTTCGCTGTTGACGATAGTTGTCCATGTGAAGATTAATTTTGGGTTTTCAAACCATGACATTTTTTCCATTTTTTTTAATCACAACCCTTTTTCCGTTTACCTGCAGAAACTATCTGTCATGACATACTAATTTTTTTTGCATGAACAGTATGGACGAAAAGCAGAATCATAATGAAATAGGCGTACGAATTACTACTCATGGCAATATGCTCAAAAAAGATAATGCCCACCCCCACACAAAATTCGAAACGGTCTTTGCTACAACCATTCAGAGCAGCAAGCACAGCATTCAATTCGCAGTGCTGCACTGTCAAGCTTTCTTTATCGTAGGCGCTTCTGCAGTTGTTGCACCGCAGCAAGTACCTATGAGCTGCACAGTTTCGCATATCTTAAGTTTTAGTAAGTTAAAAAGCTAAACTACGCATATTCTAGCGACATACACCGTGACTACGCTGTAATCTGTAGCCACGTCACGGAAACTTTTATTCGAAAAAAACCTAGAACGTTTCCCATTTTGTAGGCTTTCAGAGTGTGCAGTAGCGTCTATAAAAAATATTCCAGTAATAAAAGGGTTCATATATGCCCAAACTTTTTGCTAAGGTTCTTTATAGCCTGTGACAATGTGTTTTTGTAGAGATAAAACTCGGAAACTTACAGTGAAACACAGATATTTAATATTCGTGATGCTTCCCTACCAGAAAGACGTATTTACACTCATAAACAAACATGTCGACAGACACTGGAAGCTTCAGGACACCAACACACATCCCCTCACGACGTCCCACCAGCAACTGAGCCATTTGATCCTCGTGTAACCAATTCGTGACCCCTTCAGATAGCAGTGGAAGGCCACACTCCGTTCGTTACTTTGGCGACCGTGGCACACGACACACATCGGCCTTGCTGGGCCCAAGGCTGCATGGTTACCGTCCTTACTAATGGTCTTTTTATCGTAAATTAACTCCATTAGTCACTAATGAGCTCGGGGATTTAAGCCATGGTGTGTGGCATCAGTAAATACTAAAGAACAGATGTTGGTTAGCATTAAAGTGAAGGTATTTCCGGAGGGAAATCGATAGAGGGATGGCCGTCACCATGGCTAGAGAACATGACCACCAGTCCAGCATCGATCCCAATCTCTATGTTATCCGTTCCGAGTAGCCTCGGTAATTCCGCATGTGGAGCTTTCCGCTGTTGTCAAGATTATGCCAGACAAACCTCGGCACATTCATGCTTGTTTGATTTGTCGTTAAGTCAGTTTTTATCGAGTGTTCAATGTGTATATTTCGTTTCATGGAGCTCGTAACGATATCTGTTTACATTCTTGGTTATATTCATTTGTCCTACATAGATGTTTGCCGCCGTTCCTGTATATTAATAAAATCAAAGAACTACCTATTAAGAGGTAATTCTTTCACTCTCGTAGTCATTGGGAAGTCATGGGGGAGGGGGAAATTGTCTATCGGGAATTTCGTCAATATGACGCCATAGCCCAGATAGTCTGTGATTTTGTTAGCTTACACACTTGTTTAACAATGTCACAAGGGACACTAGCAGCAGCATACTAGGTTAAAACCACGGGCCGGATGCACAAACGCTTTGAAAAAGTTACGGTAACGTAAACTGTTCAGTTCCTTGAAGAAGTACCGACATCGCGGCACGGATTTGGTCATATTCTTGCACTGATCTTCACAAAGTTATGATCAGAGGGGTCGGAACATTCAACCGATTCATACTTAAGTAATAGACAAAACTCATATGTTTAAACGACTAGTAAAAATGTAAAACATCGTCATTTGCATGGTTGCATTCACGCCTGCAGCTGTACAGTTACGATGCATGTACAAGGCGTTTGAGCATCCGGGTCCATAACTTCAATTGTACGCTCGGTCAGCAATGAGCAGCATGGTAGGTGTTGTAACCTATGGCATAAATCAACTTAAATAATTGATTTAAACGTCTTTTCCATGTTCCTGAAAGTTCCAAGCCAGTCAATTGGATTTTT
>LQNS02007215.1:30158658-30177535 GCA_001587735.2 Parhyale hawaiensis | reverse complement strand
AATTTGTTCCTTACCATGACCAGTAATGATGAAACTCTTCCCGCAGCTGCTTAAACTTCTTCCCTGCTTCGTGAAAAAAGGCGCTGTGCATGTTGCAGATAAATGAAAGGCATTCAGCAGACCTCGTAAACAGCGCAGGACGAATGGTGCATTTAATCAACGCAGCTGTTTGGTAGCTACTGTCATCCAAGGAGTTTTAATCTATTGAGGAGTTTTAGCTTATTAAAACTCCTTGCCGGTGTCGGGCTAGTGGCCAAAGGCTGGCCGTTCACAGAAATCGACTGAGGATGACTCGTCAGCTCGCCCAAAGACAATATAGTGAATACAACGAGTGTAAAGAATTTAACAGCAATTCTGACATAACTTCAAGATGGTCAGTATATTTTTAAACAGGAATAATATTATAAAACGAAGGACCAAATTTTTGATTAAAGACCCAGTAAATTCAAAATTGTGCAGTCATTTTCAGTTTGTTGATATCTACAATGGAAATCCTGTTGACTATCCTAAAAGCCGTCATAGACCACAGTTGGGAACCAGTGGTCTAGTAAGTGTCTGATTCCAACTGTTCCGATCCCAGACTCGTCCGATTTCGACTCCAATTTCAACACACTACCTCAGCTCTGATTAGACTCCGACTCTTCGAACAAGCACGCGTGCGACTCCGACTCAGATTTCATGCTCCAAAAATATCCGGCTGCTGTCGACTCCAACACAAAAGCTCTACTTTAATATGGATGTATTTGAATTAGAATTACGATTAACTGCCGTAAAATAAATTTAGCACTCGATAAAAAGAAAGTAAGTTTGGCCACAATTTTTTTGCACTGCATTTCATGTATTTACTTCGTTTACAGCAGCTGTTTAATTCTTATGTACTGTGCTGCAATACTGTTATTAACACGTACTATTAGCTAATCCCTCCCTGTTCGGTTGCCTTTCCCTCTTTTTTTCAAATTTTTAGAGGTTTACTATTCTTTCAGCAAATTTACGGCTGCAGCACTTCAGAGCAGGCGGAACTGTGACGAATGTCACAAGTTTCTCTTCCCATTTACAGCACTTTCTCACGCTAGTATCGCTTTGTTCTGACGCACCTAGTGCTATTGAAGGTAATTGATGATCATACCACTAAAGTTATGCTTTCAGAACTCGATGGTTCAACTTTGGTCGGCTCTCTCGATGCTGCTTCATTATTGATTGTGCTCAAGCCGCGTGCTTTTGTTACAGAGAGGTTTCATTCTGCTAAATGATCTAGCAAAATAATACTGTTTTTTTGCTGATTCAGTTTCAACTAACTGCTTCCAGTATCAAATGGATTATTCTAATACTTAACGATTTGACTTAAGCCGACTGCTCGCACCCTGCAGTTAAAAACTAAATTCTGTTTCAGTGAACTAAACGAAGACGGCCTCTACTAATCTGCTGTTGCCTTCAAGGGCTTCGATGAAGCCATCAATTTCTATTATGTTTTCATCTGGTCTCATGAAACTATTAACAAGAAGGTAACATCACTTTATTTATAATCTTTACGTATACTAATGATCGATTCCTTATGAGATTTATACTCTCTGTGCACTGAAAATAGCGTTGTATAGTCCCCAGCACGCGCTCCCGTGTACTGACGGGAAATAAGTGACTTGGTGTACTCGTGCAGCGCATAAACAGCAGATCTCGTGCTGCATGAGTGTGCAGAGACAGGCACTGAAGTCAGGGCACGGGAATGTGTGCAGGTGTGGGGCACAGCTGCACCTTTTAGTGTAGTCACAGCACGGAATTTTTGCAGCAGCACCACTGCGCTGTCCCTGCCTGTAGCCCGAGGTTTTGTTATGGCCGGACACAATTTTGTAGGAAAAATAAAAGGTGCAATGAAATTTTAAGTAATAGATACTTCATTTTGGTGCTTCGGGCGTTGCCCAGATACACTTGACTGTACGATTCAAAGTAACAAAAAACTTTTCCGACTGCACCTTCGAAATTGCAAAAGGCATAGCTAAAAGATACTGTAAATGCACACTTTTTGTTTAAGGGACATACGATATGAATAAGCGAATATAATGTATATATATATGTTGAGTATGTAATCAAGTGAAGAAAAAATTATTTATATAAATAGATTTTGAAGCAATTCGTAATAAACTGTAAGCAAATAATATATATGAAAATAAATAAATGCACCTTGGTTTTATTTCATCAGGAAATATTTCTCACGTGCCATAATTACTCATACAATGTGAGTATATATACTCGTAGAGAGCAGTGTACTCTCACTTGGCCAAAACAAAGCCCCGAGTGACGCCACAGCCAGGTGGAACCAATCAGAAACGTTGACGTTTCTATGGTGAGGAACTTGCCGAACTTGGCTGTGACGTCACGTGCATCTTTGTGTTGGTCATGTGGGACACGGGGCTCTCTGATATACATATTTTTTTTTTATGGAGGCGTTAATCATTAAAGTTCAACTCTGCCCTGTAGAACAGATTTATTTGGTGCCAGTTTTTTTCTTCTTGCAATTCTTTTTTCTGGAAACTCTACGGGCGGAGATTCCGGCCCATTTGTTTTAGACTTTACGGTTAGCGGCCAAAATAATGATAGATGCCTTGTTTTCCGATGGGCCGCCAGCTCCAATGCCTGAACTTTAGGAAGTATGAGGGTATTTGATTCATGCGGGTTGAAATTTTTAGCCCTGACGACGGTCAGGGCTTATGGTTGCGAAGTTTTCCACTGCAGATTTTGAGGGGGCCGCGCAAAGCACTGCTGACGTAGCACGGTAAGTAAACACTGCCAAAAGTTTCTAAATTTGTGACTGAAGATCCAGTGCGATTGCTCAGAGAAGGAACCATTAAGCACTGTTAGCTACAACTGCTTTATTTTCATGTGGTTCAGCAAGTCTACTTGTTCTTCCTATATTTGAAACTACTATACTGATGAAATTGAATGGGTGCTTCGTATTTGTTGTTTCTTCTCGTAAAATTAAAGTATAGAGATCGTGTTCGAGCCACAGCCTCCAAAACAACAGACAGTAGTAGTGGGTAATGCACCCGTTCCGCACCTCGTGACCTTTCACCCTCGCGACCCTTGCACGTGACCCTCCGGTTTAGGACGGCCAGTGCACTTCCGGAGTAGCGGAGGGTTGGGGGACGCAAACGGAAAGTGGGCGGGGCCTGGGAAACCGGAAGCAGGCGGGTTGAGCTAGGGTAGGGGTCAAAGGTCACGAAATGTGGAACGGGTGCATAACCCACCACTGACAGTATTGTGACAGGCACTGAGCCTCAGACAAACATTTCTCCAAGGAAACAGACACCACCATAATGTAGCCTGTACATCCTCGCCTTTGTTTTGCAACAACGGCCAGTAGTGAGACACATGGCGTTTGCTCACCCAAACTTATAATAATACTCAAACAAGGGATATCAAAGGTGTACATCACAGTCTTTTTTCATGCCACAGTCCTAAAATATGTGCCTAACTTCTACTTACGGCCTCATTATTTGTACGCTCATTGCTTGAGATGATTCAAGATTAACTGAGCGTTTGCAAGCCCATGAAACTTGTAGCAATATCGGGATTACTTTCAGTTCTCTTCTTTTAAATACTGATGAAAATAACTGATGAAAATACTGATGAAAATGATAATAAGGAATTTCGCATACATATTATCGCAGTTGAGAACGACAAAATGAGTACGGTATATGATATAAAAGGAGACAGAAAAGCGACAGTACAAATTTTTACTTTATTGAGGGAAAAGTTAGCTACTTGTTATTAATGTACATACAGACTCACCAACTCTGTGCAACAGTTGCTTCCCAATCAGAGAACGCAAATGAAACGACAATGTCAATGATTATCACAACCACGTTCTACCCAGAGGAAAAAATGTTGGAGTTAAGACGGTTATCACAAAAGTACTACTTCTGCAAAAAAAGTAATTACAGCGACAGCGGATGAATGCTATTATAATAATGCTTCCACCGAATCGCCAAAATGTGCTAACAGTGGAATTGCTTTTCACAACAGTGCCTAACCATGAAAATAGGGGATGTGGAAGGAATTTCGACGATTGTGACAACCATGCTTCTTCTTTGAACATGTTCTATTGCACACTTAATTATAACTGTAGAGTTGATTGATTTGAAGTATAAAGGTTTTGACAATGGGGACCCTTGCCAGGCCTATGCTTGATCCAGAGAAGGAAATGATGTAACAATGGTAAGGAATATTAAAATGTAGCTCCAAAAGGAAAAAAAGTCATCCCAGTAGCAGTGATGGTCCTAACCTATCGGACTGTATACGAATTCAGAGCGCAGGAAATATATTTTGGAAGGGGCCAACGTTGTCCTATTTTCCTTAATGTATGTTCAGCAGTATGGACCAGAGTAGCTATTCGTAGTGTGTGTAGTTTAAGTACAATAAGGCATACAATAAGGCACACATGTTACTAAGTAATAAGGGAAGTATACATCTAGATGGTGAGATCTTATTGAGGTCCAGGGGACCTTATCCATGTGTCATCGAAGATATACAAAAGCAACTTCTCAGATGTGTGCTGTAGGTGTCTCTGCATGTCACGGGCGCTTGAAAATTTCGTCACGCTCCGGCGTACAAATTTTACAGACGACGTTCTCGTAGCCTCATCCCTTCCCGCTGGATAGAGCCAGCGGTGCCAGAGTCAGATGGAGGAGGAATCATTTCGTGCGGTGCAAGTTTCACATCACGACACGAAGCGTCCCACAGCTGAGCAGCCAGCTGCATGTCGTTTGCCTTGAGGTACGTCGGCGCAATCTGCAATAACATATAACTAATGAGTTGATGAATTTTTTTAAGCGGTGGGATTTGCATGCTTGATATCCCTCAACTTTAAAAAGGTATTACAAAGAGTTTATCAGTAGCTAGTGCAACCTTTAGGTACTGGGTCTTTATATTTCGTACTTTTACACTAGTTTGTAAACGATAGATAAGAGAGTGAGAAGATATTTAAGCATTGTTTTTTAACCCTTTAATAGCTCGCACTATTAAAGTTTTGCAAACGATGTAGAAGATGATAAAACTTCAATAGCTAGGCAGTATGGTCATAACTCTTTTCACGCTTCACACCCCTAAATATGTTTAATATGAGAGATGAATTTACAGAAAGTAAAAATTAAAAGTACGGTAACTGATTCAACGACTATGGTACACTATCTTGCGTTACTTCATAGAAATTTATTTGTCAGAAAAACGACATCGTAAAAACAATACAGTGAAGAATTAAAATCAGTAAGGGAGACAAAAGGTCGCTCATACACTAGGCAATAAAAAAATAAAAATAGATAACGTACACAAACTACATCGGCACATGTACAATGCTGCCCTACAAGGAAACAAGAAAATCATAATGAGACAGTATGGCATTGTTATAGGCCTTTTTAAATCTATGGTTGGACATCGGCATCAATAGCTCATAATCAGTTTCATTAATCATCTTCACTATTTGAAATATGGTGCACTGCTTCTTCACATTTAGCCTTGCAGAAGGGAACACATAGTTCGGTCTTCTCATTGTATAGCTGTGTTGTGGTAGGAGAGGCAAAAGATATTTATCGTATGAAAATTGGAATAATGTAGAAATTTATACAGAAGTTTGAGTAAAAATATCGATAAAAGTTATGAAATTACAACAATCCC
Organism: Parhyale hawaiensis; assembly: GCA_001587735.2. Taxonomy (NCBI): domain Eukaryota; kingdom Metazoa; phylum Arthropoda; class Malacostraca; order Amphipoda; family Hyalidae; genus Parhyale; species Parhyale hawaiensis. Next base: position 30,171,871 of record LQNS02007215.1, on the reverse strand, counting down.
AGGTCTTTGTACCTTTCGTTAATATGAACAGCAGGTACGTGATTGACAATATGCACTCGTAATATTGCACGTAGTTTCTTATTCAACAGAACAGCAATTCTATATATTTAGATGCTGGCGCTGCACCTCCTAGATTTCTACGCAGTATGTATATTAGGTGCGGATACACAGCGGCATAATAAATGTCAATTAAGGAAGAAAGGAGTAGTTTGTGTGACACATTCCAAATCATATCAAGGGTTCTACTCAGTTTCACACACACATCATCTATGTGTCTTGGAAACGAGAGTTTGCAGTCAAGCGTCAGGCCTAGGTTTTTCATTTCTTTAATCCAGTTAAGTTTAATATAGTTGAAATATTATTTATGGCAGCTAAGGCGTGTCTTTTCTTGTTATGGGCAGTGATTTCGTTTTCCTTTCATGGGGAATAAGTTGGTTTAAAAGTAGCCAGAAAGAACAACTTAATTTTAGCAACAGCAATATCAAAATTATCTTTAAAAACATAAAAAGCAGCGTCAACTGCAAATAAAACACATTTAACATCGGGGCTAGAAACAATATCGTTAATAATAGCATTAAAAAGGAATGGTCCTAAAGTGGATCTTTGAGGAACACCTAGAGAAACAAGTTTGTCCAGTGAAGAAAATTTATCGTACGATACTTATTGATGGCGGTTGCTTAGATAAGAAGCAATCAGTTTGAGTGCATTATGTCTAACACCATAGATATTCAAGTTAGGTATTAGTAAATCAGTGCTGTTGCAATCGAAGGCTTTCCTCAAGTCAAGAAATAAACAGATACCATACCTCCATTTATTAAAAGTGAGAAGAAAGTCAGAAACAATTGATAAAACAGCTAATGAGGTACTAGTGCAGTTCTTAAAATTAAATTGCGAAGAAGATATGATATTACACGAGTTAAAATGACTGTTGAGATGCAAGAATATGAAATTTTCAAAAACTTTATTAACAACTGCTAGTGTAGAAATAGGTTTATATCTTTTGATAAGTGAAGCGTCGCGCGGGCACGATTTAAAATTTCGGGGTATATTCCTTCTACCTTACAAACATGTAACAATCTAACACAAGTTCTTGAGATAAAAGGTAAAATTCATAAAGGAGAGGGGTCAAGCTCACCGCGATAAAACTTTTTACTCCGAAACTTCTTCTTCTTCGTCCCATTAAAGTATTCAACATTTTCCATGTTTTCTTAGAATTATTACTCTGGAGTTTGATTTTCTTAAGGTTATAAAGTTCTTCCCCATATTTAAAAACAGTGTTTAATGTATTTCTGTACCATCTATAAAGTCTAGTTCTCATAATTCCCGTGCTGTGTGGCTGCCTATATTTATTTCGCTTGCGTATCAAGTATTTTAAATTAATAGTCATCCACGGAGCATGATTGGAACGTCGTTTGATATGTTTAGTAATAGTTGGAAAGTGTTTATTTTACTCGTCCATGATAATCTCAATAATAATTTTATATATTATAATTGCTAGTAAAGATACTATCAATGAAAATTACGCATCGCAACAGAGGGGTCATCAAGAGCGATATCAAAATCTAACTCCCAAATTGGTTCAATAAACTCCCTCCTAGAACGGTCATCTAGCTAACGATAGGTAACAGTAGCTATATCACATTGAACAAGAGATGATGATAAAATACAGTAACATACGGCGACAGATGGTCTGCTATTTCATAATCGATAATCCTAGCCACAGCAGAAGTTATATTAAAATTAGCCCATATATGATCAATCAATGTGTACTTCGTCTGACCATTGAATTGTGTCAATCTAGTGGGTTTCCTTATCAGTGGAAAAAATTTAAGCAGGCCATCATTTGGATAAAATTTTCAATGCTACTCAGGTGAAATGGATTGATTATTCATGTTCAAATTTCCACATTAAATTATACATGAAGAAGGAAATGATTGAGTGATAAAATCAGAGAAAAGACAGTAAAAGTTGGAATATCATGACGTACCAGACGTGGGGGCTATAAACACAACAAAAGTTAAGTGAGGTTTCAGGCAGTTTTACAGAGAAGCTCAGTATTTCGCAAATGTCAAATACTATAAAATTAGGAAGCATTTAGAGTTATAATAGACCAGTACATGTCTAAATTCACTGACTTTCGACAATGCTGCTTTTACCGTCAACATCAAGTGGCGTCAGCATTGACTCTGTTTCACCAAATCATTCGACGCAAAAAGTGCCTATCTGTTTAGTTCCAGTAAGTTGTTTACATTTTGTATTTACCTCCGTGAATCCAAGAGAAAAAATAACATTGCCCAAGAAGAGATGCTCATTTCCCAACTTTTCAGCCAACTTTTCAGCATAGATTAAATTGAAGATATTATTGTAGCCGGTTATAATGACCAAATCTGTGAGTCCCGACGTGGTTCGATTAAGTAGAATTTATATAATTAATCAAACTCGCATTAATGTCAATATTATTTCGAGGGTAATATTGTGATTTTGGGTTATAATATTATTTGAACGTAAAACAAATGTAGTATTATTTTAGAGATGACAACCCACAATCATTATGATTTTGTGCCCTGATATTACTCAATCGCAGCGCTATATTACATCAACTAATGGCTGACTAATACTATAGTTTTTATGTCATATTAACCAGCTGTAGTGCAATATAACTTTACAGCTAATGTTATAGTTAATATGCTAAAATATTAATCTTACCTGAGATGCCCGGTTTATATCTTTGGCTAGCATCACCTCAATAGGCGACTGCTCCTTCAGCTTGGGGAAAGGATGAGTATTCATTTCTTTCCTTGAAGTGACGAACTAGGCTATTGATAGTTATGAAATATGAGTTTCGTACACAGTCGATTGCATAGGCAAGTTTCCCGTGGAATATAAGTTGGAAACACATAAAATAAATTATGGAGAGAAAGCAAGCAATCGAGAGCTAAAACAATATACATCCTTAATTTCTCTGCGTAAGTGACGAATGTTTTCCCTGCACTTCTCATAGACAACAGGCAATTTAGTCTGAGTTATGCGCTACAAACACACAATAATAACTACCTTGCAGTTGTAGAAGTAGCGGCCGGTCTCATTTTGCCCCTCATCCGAGAGCGCGACGTGCAGGGTGGTCTGAGCCCCTTGTTCGCTGGTCTGTAAGCAATTTTAGAAATAAATACAAAATGTGACCTTAATAACCGCCGGGAAACAGGTACTGGTTTTGTCTTGATTTGTTTATTTAATCTGGCAGTAATATACTGCCACTCAAAAAGTTAAGGTTGGAGTGTCATGGAATGGACAGGAACTGCTAGGAATGCCAATAGGAACAGATCATCAAATGTAAAAGATGATCCTTCTTTCCATTTCGCCGACAACTGTTGCAGTGCTTACAGGAGATCTGAGTTTCCAGCCCTTTAATTATGTTATATTGTCTTCATCTGGAATTGCATGAGAAACTAAATCCTGCTGCGATGACAATGACGCTGTACTGGTTCCGGAATTAATATTATTCGTGATTAAGGACTGCAAAATCATATGCAGTTCGAGCAACAGTCTGCAAAAGCTTCCCTTATCTGGAGCACTGTGACGTATAATAGCCAAATAAGAACAACAGCTTGTAGTACTTACCCTCTTCCAGTATAGTGTGAGGTAATGTCCCACTAAGAATGAAAATTTCCGATCTTTCAACTTGTCTCCAATTTCACTCTCTACGATGCCAGGGTGTACGCTGTTACAGGCCACTCCTGGGAATGCGATACAAACCGTACTAAGTTGTTGCAATAATTTCGTGTATTTAATGTGGTATACTTTATAAAGAGGTTTGTTCCCTAGCTACGTGGGAGCTTAACGCTTCACGATGTCTATATTGTGTAGGTAGGAACCTCAAGCTTGTTGAGGCAGTACATTCTTACTAATGAATTGGATATTACAGACATAAATAATAAAATGATTTTTTGTTGACAGTTTTTGCTGGGCGCTCTTCTTTCATGCACATGCGCTTCGTGTCTCTCTCTATAGGTACTTCTAATTTTGAGTTCCTTCTCAAATATTACCGCATTACGCACAAGAGGAATGATATAATTATAACTTTATATATTATAATCGCTAGTAAACATACCATTAATGAAACGTGACCCTGAACAAAGAACAATGTACGTTTGGAGTATTTATCTGAATACTTGTTTATTTTTACTTATTTATCAGCTCATTTTCTCTCATGCTTGAAGAAAAACGAGGCTCAAATTAAACCCGGCTGAAGATTTTAGCGATCTTGTCAGGTCCCGTTGAAAATAGACAGGCGAAAGTTAGACCTGGTTGGAGACGGTGGCAAAACAGAGGAAGCCTTTACATCGAATGTACCTCTTGCTTCACCTGCTTTGAAATCCAGGCACTAAAAACTCCAGCAGTCAGTAACTCTTACCGTGCGAATAAGTAACGAAAGAAAGCTAGTTGATAATTCATCTGCACGGGAATAAAATAGAACTAAATTCGAGCTTGTAAGTACCTCCAAAAAGTTAGTAAAATGAGCATCAGTATCAGCGCTCAGCAACTAAGTTATACCAGCTGATCATATATCAGCGAGCAAACCGACAGAACGTTCAATTTACGAGATTTTGCAGAGTACGATTTTACAGAGACGTAATTGGAAGGGCGTCAGCAAAATCTATTGAGAGCACTTACGATGATGATGTAGTAAATGGAAAAGGTTGTAGGAAGTGGTTTACCGGCTTCAGAAGTGGTGAGTGATTTTGCTTAGAAGGAAAAGGAAAACAAAGAATTGTAGAAAAAACTCGATTCCACATTATCGAAATTTTTTGTTTTAGATAACCTTCCCATTTACCACTAGGTATTTACAGAACGGCAAATGTACCACTTTCAACTTTGGTACGCCATCTAAAATAGATTTCTTTTAATTAGATTTTTTTTTTAAATTTGATACTGCCTTCCCACCAGCCTAATAAATAAAACGAAGACTAAAGCATTACTGATGTACAAAAGGAAACATTACCCTGCTCAGAATAGACTATAAAATTTTACTTTGGGTTACAAGTTAAGGTAAGAATACTTGCAAACAACATATATTCAAAGAGAACGTTGTTTTACACATAGAACGGAAATAATAGCTAAAGCACAAAATTGACCATATCTCATTTGCTCGCGATCAAATTTTCTTGATACTTGGAGGGAAATCGTGACATCTTATTGCAGCACTGTTGAGTTGCTGTGTCTCCTGAGTGACAAATCTTTGTATTTTTCTCTTTTTGAGGTAAACGACAATAATAGCTTCTTGTATATTCTGCTAAAATGAGACGTGGAAAAGCTCTAACTAACGAGGAGAAAGAAATTATCATGAAAGAAACAGCTGAAGCACCTCTCCTGATGTTATTGTCCAAAAAATTGGACGCCATATTGACACAGTGACAAGATTCTTGAAGGACCCTTCACAACGGAAAAAACGATCAGATGCTGCGCATTCAAGGACTGTTACTGATAGAGACATGAGAAATGTGGTTCGTCAGCTACGTAAAAGACCGTGACAAACAACTTAATCAATTTGTACGGCTGCTGGGCTTACTGAAGTGCCTAAAACCACAAGAAATGACATCCTTCGCTCCATTGTTTCAGTCAAATCCCCTCTGAAATTACCTCCACTGACCCCAAGACATAAAATTTTGAGGATGGAATGAGCAGAAAAATACATGAAGATCAACATGAATTATGTTCTTTTCACCGACGAAACCCGGGCAACCTTTGTTGTACCTGATGGGTGGAGTAAGGGTTGGGTGCTACCTGGAGTTGAGTGTCATGATTGCGTAACAGGGTGCTATGATATGGGCTGGTATCATAGGGAATCGACTTCTAGGTCCGGATAGAGTAGCTGATGGCGTAAAAATTACATGTGCATCATATTGTGACATGTTAAAGAACCACTTGATCCCATGGCTGGATGACTTTCCCCTTTCATTGCTTCTAAACTAGATTTTCATGCATGATAATGCACCTTCTCACTCTACTACCAGAGTATTTGTGGACTCTTTGGGGTTCCATGGAGAAAAACTGATGATTTGGCTACTGTGCTCACCTGATCAAAACCCACTTGAAAATTTCCGGGCCCTTCTGAAAAGGGAAATGTACGCAGATGGAAGACAGTACAACTCAAAATCTGTCTTGTGGGATGCTGTTGCTGCAGCGGCAAGGGCAGTTCCCCCTTCTGCAATACAGAAACTAACTGGCTGCATGGATTCAAGGATTATTGAAGTTATTAAATTTCATGGGTGTCATGTTGGCAAATAAGACTTTTTTCAGTCATTCTAAACTTTTGATTGACGATTTCTTGTTTAACACATATTTTTCTTATTTGTGTTGTTCATTTTTCCTCCTTTGGTGATTTAAAAGTAATAATAATAATAACTAGAGAGTACTCTCAGAGCGCATACCTCCGCCAAGCAAGACAAGGGTAACGAAAGACTCAAATTGATTCTGAAAAAAAAAAGATATTCTTTGTATCAACACTGAAAGCTAATCATTTATGGCTATTAATATTATCAACAATTCCGGTAATTTTCATGAAGATCCGCTCATAGCGTTTTTTTGAGTTATACCGTTAACAAACATTACGACAAACATAAAACAATCACACAAACAAATCAACCGATCATCACCAAATTGAATCATTTATGTCTTTTAACATTACTAACAACTCCTGTGAATGTCATAAAGATCCATTCATAACTTTTTGAGTTATTGTGCTAACAAGAATAAAATCAAACTTAGCGACAAACAAACGAAGGAACAAGCAGATCATCGCAAAAACATATGGTCATTTACTCTTCATAATATACCTAACAACTCAAGTAAATTTCATGAAAATCCGTCAATAATTTTTTGAGTTAGGGCCTTAAGAAAATATAGATAGACAGAGAGACAGACAAACAATCAGACAAATGAACGGATTTTCTTCAAAAGTTAATCATCTGTTACTGTTAATATACCTAACAATCCCTGTAAATTTCGTCAGATCCGTACATAACTTTTTGAGTAATCTTGGTGACAGACAAAGAGAATAACAGACAGACATACACGACAAAAACATAACCTCCTCGACGGAGGTAATAATACTAAAACTCTGAATATTGCGTTTTTTTAGTCAAACAGCTACTACCGCGCTCAGTGAAATTAGTAAAATTGACAAAAAAAACATACTTTTTCTAGAACTAGCACGATTAGTCGTTTGAAAGTTTACAGACACTATAAGCATCATAAGTTTAACTTTCTGTAATATTTGCACTGAAATTGATAGCCAAATTTTCGATGTGTAGTCAGTTCTGCGATAAAGCTGTTATTTCCGTTCTAAGTGTAGTCCAGAGAAGGATATTCAGTTTATAGGTTCAAAGGTTCCTAAATTGATAGGTTTGGTTAAGTTTGTACCGCTGTTTGTTATGGTGAAGTTACGGAAATGAACTAGGTTGTTTGTATGGTCACAGCAATCATGTGGGCTAACGGGAGGTCTGACGGCTTGTTCGGAAGGATACACCTGTAGAGGTTGAGATAAAGAGACTTCCTATTGTTTGATACAGTTTCCTGTATTCAGTTTACAAGTCACCGTAGACCTCACAGTTCGTCGAAGTGAAATGGGCAACATTCTACAACCTAATGTTGAGTAGGGAAGATCACGCTGAAGACCCATAGTAGCAGCAGAGTAAAGGGCCTGACATTGACTCTCATGGCTGCAGGTTCAAACCTCCCTACCAAGAAGGCAAGTTTATCGCGGCGCTTGGCGTGATCAGTCAGTATCCGGTCTGCATAGAACTGTGGATTTACTGACTTTGCCAGCAATGGGGAGGGTCGGGGGTACAGATTGTCGCATGGAGCCTTCCGCCACTGGCACCATAGCTCTAGACGATCACTGGTCGACTGAATACACCCGTATATATGTTCTCTTTTGAGGCCTGTTGGCCTATACCTGCAGCACAAACCAGTGCACGTAGGATTCCCAGTTGGGGCTGCGGTCTCGTTGACGTCACCGTTGGAGTGGGTGCAATGCTACCTCCTTGCGGTAGAAGTGTGAATACCGAAAACTGAAAAGCAGTCGAAGAGAATTCCTTTCCGTCAGCTTCTAGGTCGGGTACATATGTGAAATAACTACGCTGATTACACTGATAGTTAATGCATGAAGGTTATGTGGTGTCTCTCCATGCGTTATTCATCAATATTGTATAAGAGATTATACACTATATATAATAATGCACTGTTGTTGGTCGTTTGCTCCGTGCTTACTCCAAGCTGGCGTGCTTGCTCTGTGATTGGTCACTCTGTTAAGGATTAAGTGGCTTTCGCAGCAGAACTCATGGCGGTACAACTTGTATTTCTTTGAGGGAAGATCACGCCTGCATGTATGAGACCTATTTTTAAATCGAAACCTAATCTGGAAGCAGGGACAATAAACCTTCAATTGCAAGATTTTTGCGGTCATTTCTGACGGCTGGTCTTCTAGTATGTATAAGGATACATTGTGATCCATTAAGGCACGTTTACACTCGATGCAATATTTCTGCTTTGCACAGCTGTTCCTTGGTATTTCCCAATCTTTCTTACTCTCAACTATGCATTGAATGTCATAGCTATCTCTTTTACATGGTATTTAACGAAGTCAAACGTTAAGAGTTTATTCATCCACACCCCACGCAAATGGACAACATGACCAGGGCTGATAGTAGCGTTATTACAGGTGGTCGAGAAAGGATGCAGCTACTTGTAGAGTTACTGAGTGGCAGATACGATGCATTGGGTTTTATCGCGTTAACTTTTAGCCAGTTTTCTTCTTACCATATTAGTAGTTTTTCAAGAGATTTTTTGCATATTTGCGCAGGCATTTTTTTTCTTCATTTGGTCCAAACGGAACTGTAATTTGGACACCATCGGCATACTTGGAGAGGGTGTAATCATGCTGTTCCAAAAACACAACATGCGGGAAGAACGAACACTAGGACCACGAGGACCAGGGTCAGCCTCCACATCCGGATGGCGAACTAACAGGTACGCAAAAATATAAGAAAAAGAAGAATCATGAGAGGGTGTACGACCACAATCATCTAAACAACACAACAAACCGACTGTAGCTATAGCTAGCCAGCTATCAACACGCCCTAGACCCTGCCATCATCAGTGCCGGCTTTGGCCAAGAAGAAGAAGAGAAGAAAAAGGCTACCTGGTGGTACTCCCTGGGGGCAGAGAGAGGAGCAGACCGCGGAAGGCCGAGTACCCAGCTGGGACAAAAGTATACGGTAACCTTATATTTGACTTGAATTACTTTTTGCAGCCTACGTTGAAATGGAAGCACTGATAATATATGAAGCTTCTCTTATCACTTTCATTAATTGTAATTCTTAGTTTCTTCCCACAGATAATTTCGTTGCATTTATTCTTAAAACTTGATTTCATATTTGTCGATGAAGCAGCTTTTTGCTGAGCAAAAAATTTTAATGCATGTCATGTAATGAGCAACCATGATACCGAGTCGAAATTAATATTTTGAACGATGCGGTACTGCCTGCAAATAGAATCAAGTTTTCTGCGCATCACAGGAAAAAAAGAAGGTTTCCGCTCTTCAGCAAATGTGGAGCTGATAACACTCATCTGATGTGCTCCTTTAAGTTGGTAATTGTAGTAACGCAAGTGTGGCCCCGAAGGTAACTTATATCATCACAAATTCTTCTTCGTCATAATTGAATGCCCGACACTCTAGTTTTGGTTGAAAATTGAAAGATGGGCAATAAGATATTAAGATGAAGTCTCTGTTACGTACCAGTTCCCTGTAGGCGTTTGGCTAGCTCCTTCGTAAAGAGAATGTTGGCCAGCTTGGACTGGCCGTATGATGCGAGCCAGTTGTAGCTACGGCGCTCAAAGTGCAGGTCATCGAAGTCAAAAGACCCGAAGAGATACATGTCTGAGGACACTGTGATGACGCGACTTGGGGCGCTGGCCTTCAGTTTATCTGTGGTAAAAAGTTACAAATTAGAAAATTAAATTTGTAGAGCTGAGCTGTAAATTTAAACTTAGTGCAGCTGAGGATCCAGGATCACTGAGCGCCTACTGGTCGTTTTAGTGTATATTTGTAACAGTAACACTTGTACTTTTCTTGTAGGATGGAGTCAGGGAGAAATAATACCATGTTCTATAAGACACATGTATCTATAAATTTTGATTATATATGTCCGTAGTATCTTAATTATGGGCACGTTCGATTCGGTGCCTAAATTGTGCCTTAGAGGCTTGTTGACTTGTCTAAAACTTCATTGGCTTCGACCCACTGAACTGAGTTTCAGACGTTGACCCTAATCGATACCTAGTTCTTGAGACTACCAAAAACTCATCCTTGCTCCGTCAAATGGAGCTTCCTGCCAGCTCAACGTAACTGCCTTGCTACTATCTACTGCACCGCAACTCAGGGAGGCAAAGCCAATGCTCCTGCCTAAAGTCTCTGACAAATCAGGCTCCGAAGGCTTATTAAATTCGGCTCTCAGTCGGACGTGCCCTGGACTGGGTGTTCCAGAAAAAGTGGATCAAACCTCATGTATGTAATCCTATGGATATAACTGACAACGCTAATTACGATTATGATTTCAGTTGCATTTTGACGGTATTTTCCATACGAAGTTCGGTCCGCTTTTTCTTGGGACACTCAGAGACTGCGAGTGCTGCTGGATCCGTAACAACGTCATTTAGCCAACGTTCTTTACTGCAGCGGAGGACAAATTAAGGCTGATCAGGCAGACCGGGTAATATTTCTCAGTCGATGGGGAGCTTTCAATCATGCGTGCATTTCTTCAGACATTTGCTAGATATCGAGTGAAGTTAGAAGCAGATTTACGTTGAAAATTGTGAGCCATGTGGTCCTAAAAAACCGGGAAAAAATGCCCCCTCCCCTCTCCCTAGGGGATATTTTAACAGTTGAAACTGGACTGGGATTACAGAGATGGGAAGTGGTGGATTCCCTCCTCCCAGATACGAAATAGCTTGGCTGCAGGTTCTCAGGCAGAAAGTCTTGGGCAAGGCACACATGTTGCACGAGGAGGGCACCGGTAGCCACTCGCGTCTCAGCCACAAGAGTGGACAGGAATCGAGGCTGCAACTGCCAGCTTCTGGCCTACTTCTGTGATTGGGCCGCTGGAGATCAGCTCTGTATTTTATGTACGGTTGTGTCAGCTCGAGATGTTACGCACCCTGCGTGAATGCATAAAAGCGCCTGCAGTCGTACAGTAGACAGAGAGGTCAACCATGTTTTGATTGATAAAGTTTTTTTTTCTTTGTAGATTCTGGTTGTCTATAATCTAAATAATGGCACCTGGGTGGGTGTGGAGCTCTGACCCTTGAGGATTTTTTTAAATTGTAAAAATCCTATATGGCCGCCGCGTACCGTCAACGAAAATTGACACATCCATATCTCTGATAATATATGCCATAGAAACTTGATTTTGGAGGCCATACCTAGGTTTTCAGGTTCAAAGATTGCAATAAGATGATTATTATATCCAATAAGTCAATCAAAATAGCTAAAATATTATAAATTGCAAATTTTTTACATTGTAACCATCCAGAACCTATTATTATTATTAAAACTTCACGCTTGAGCTCCCACGGACAGGTAATACAACCCAAATGAAGCATCATGCAACACCGGGAAGCCAAAAACGCTGTTAAACGAAATCCAGCAAAAATCCATTAACAGCTGACTTAAACGCCTGCAGGTCAATGCGACCAAAAGCCGATGCTGGCAACAAATTCCAAACCTTAGCCGACCAGGGCACGAAGCACCGACAGAACTGATTAGTTCGACATCTGACATCCTCCAAAGTGAAAGAGAGCGCTTCGCACGCAGCACGAGTCTCTCTCCCAAAAACCTTGAGGGCGGGGAGAGAAGAATACAACCAGTGCCTTTCATTGTTGTACACCTTATAAAACATACATAGCTCTGCTACTCTACTCCTGTGGGACAGCTTCACTAGATCATTATCGGCGCACAGCCTGCTGGCTGAACTAACAAGTCGATCCAACAGACGCAAGTGAGTGTCAGCAGCTGAAGCCTAGACTTGTGAGCAATACTCCAACACAGGCAGCAAAAACGAATAAAAACATCTGCGGGCAACCTGATTATCACCAAACACGGAATTCACCTTAAGCAGGAGCCCAATTTTAGTGGAAGCACGTGATACCAACCTCCTAATATGCGGCTCAAATGTAAGATTCTCATCAAAGACAACACCAAGAATCTCCAAGGAGCTAGACTCCTGAAGTAAAGTGTCATCAGTCTCCAGTTGGGGATGCTGCGGTACAAGTGTCCGAGACCGACTGATAATCATCGANNNTGCCATCAAAGTGGAATCGTCGGCATAGTTGATCAACGTGTTCTCGAGTGAAGAGAACATGTCACTAGTATAGAGAACAAACAACAGCGGGCCAAGCACACTGCCCTGAGGGACGCCAGGCACCACCCTGACTGAGGCGCTCAAAACGCCGTCAACAGACGCCGCATCTTGATACTTGATAGGTCATGAGGCAGTTTGGTGGTGGAACTGAGATATCTGAATCCAAATCAACTTCTGATTGTACTTACGAATAAACTTATAGTAAGTTTACATTTTTCTGAATTTATATAGTTTCGTTTTCTGAAAGAGATTAGACTCCACAAGTTAAACCATGTTAGCATACGTTTGGTAGGGGGTAAAAATTACTATAAGTACCGTTTTATTTGCTCATTTTCAGTACCTATTATCACGAGAGTATAAATTGTGGAAATTTGTCAGTGAATTCGTCTGCCACCAAGATAACTGAAGCTGAAAAACTAGAGCACCCTGAGAAGGCATATCTCCGCCAAGCAAGGCAACGGTAACCAAAAATTTAAATTGGCTCTCTAACCATGATTTTCTTCGTATCAACGTCAATGTTTTATCATTTGTGCCTTCCCATATTATAAACAGTTTTTTGTAATTTTCTTGAAGATCCGTTGGTAACTCTTTGAGTTATGCTGCTAACAAAAATTATGACAAACATGAGTCAAACATACAAACGAACCAAACGATGTTATGGGCTGGCATGACTATACCTTTTTTTTAAATATGTATTACTCCGCCGTGCCGTCCCGACCCACAATAACTTCATGTACGGCACTTTAGGGTTTGGTTTTCTACGGTCGGACGTCGAACCGTGTGGTTGTCCGCAGCCG
>LQNS02007215.1:30111591-30130953 GCA_001587735.2 Parhyale hawaiensis | reverse complement strand
ATATTTTGCTTTGCCTGGAGTTAAAGGTAATGAACTCCAGTACTAACCCTTAGAGTGCAAATAAAAACAAAGTACGCTCGTATATTATGATTAACTAGACCACCATACGCAACCCTTTCGTTGAATAAATCATAAAAATATATATTTCAAAACGTCTTACCATCCCATCAAAAAAGTTCGCAATTCTACAAAATTCACCTGCTCCACCAAGTCCATAAGTCTACCAAGTTCACAAAGCCCACCAAGTCCACTAAGCCCATAAAGTCCACAGTCCAACAAATTCACAAAATTCACAAAGTCCACCCAGTGCACAAAGCCCACCAAGTCCACAAAATCCAACAAATTCGCAAAATCCACAAAGTCCACCCAGTGCACAAAAGCCACCAAGTTCACAAAAGCCCGTGCCAAGTTCTATACAAATTAATTAGCCATTCCCAAGTACGTATCCTGGATACGGTCTTTGGAAAGCTTCAGGCAGACGGACTGACGGGCGGACCGACAGCTCTCTTATTATAGTACTAATGTGCACGCGCTGTCAGAAATGACTGTGAAAAATTTGTGTTGATCCTGCTTCATTACCTCTGAAAAGGAGGTTATGTTCGTGTTTGTCTCTCTGTCTGTCCCCAAGATAACTCAAAAAGTTCCGAACCGATTTGGACGAAATTTACAAGGATTGCTAGGTATGTTAGGATGAACAGATGAATAACTTTTGGGGAAGATATGTTCATCCGTTTGTTTGTTTGTCTGCCTCTTTTTCATAATGCTATAAGTCAAAAAGTTATGAATGAATTTTTATGAAATTAACATGAATTGTTTTACTTTGGCAATTGCCTCCATGATTTAAAGCGTATCAAAGATACCAACATTGGGTAACTATATAGGTTCTACATTGTCAATTGCATCAAAATTTTGTATCCGAACGACACACAAGCCGAAACTAAATATCTTTTAATCTATGCTTTCTTGGCCCGTAGTCGATATCGCTCGCAATAAATACGAAGAATCCGAATGGAAAAAATTATTTGCTGCCAAGAAATCCTCGTGGTTTTTACCCGCCTGCTGATCGCTGAAGTATATCGTCAGCAGTTCAAGTTTGGATGAAGGACTCCTCAAAAGAGAGTACAAATCCCGACGTGATATTACTTTAAGAAACTGAATGTATCTGCATTGAGTGGACTTCAACGGAAGCAAAGAAAAAACTACATACAGATATACGTTTGCCATCATCTGCAACTTGGCCCATTTTCTACTTATCAGTTTTCAATGGAACTTGAGAAGAAGACCACAGCCTACAACCTGGGCCAATTTCCACCCATCTGTTTGGTTAAAGCGTGACAGAAAATGGATAAATATATAAATAAATAAAGAGATGAATAAACAAACGGATAAATACACATCGGTCTCCATTATATTGTAGATTTATGAATCACGCTCAACATGGGAAGAAGATACGAGTATATTCGAGACTGTAAATGACCCCAAGACTTGGTAGACTAAGAAACAGTATCAGTGCAACGCAAGGTGCCCCAGAACATATATTTTCAAGTTGGCGTAAAGCGTAATTGCAGAATAAACTAGAGCACTCTGAGAGCTCATACCTCCGCCAAGCGAAGCAAAGGTAGCAAAAATTTCAAATTGGCTCTGAAATCATGATTTTTTGTATCAACTTCAAAATCTAATCATTTATGTTTTTTGATAGTAATAACAGCTTGTGCAATTTTCTTGAAGATCCGTTCATAACTATTTGAGCTATGCTGCTAACAAACGTTATGACAAACACGAGTCAAACATACAAACGAAGGAATCGATCTGCACCAAAATTTAATCATTTATGTCTTTTGACGCTACTACCAACCCTTATCGGATCTGATCTTTTCTGATTTGATTTGATCTGATCTGATCTATTCCAATCCAATCCAGTCCAATTCAAGCCAATCTAATCTAATGTACTGATCGGCCTGCAAAAAGCAATGAATTTTCTCCATATCAGAGAGAAAAAGTTTCGTTACTGACCTGATATGAAGCCGTTAACGCTCATCCCAGCTTGCGTTTAGGTTAGTAGCTGTTATGACGAATGTATGATCAATGAAGAAGGTCATCACAAATTTTTCGCTGTCATTTATGACAGCGCGGGCCCTCTAGCATACTGTACTTATAAAACGCTGATAATCTTGTTTATTTCATTAGTGGTTACGCTATTATGTATGGGGGAGATATTGAGAAGAGCTTGGAGATTTCAGAATAATAATTATGTTTCAATTTGTTATTTCAATTCATCATCAGTGTAGCACTGGGACCACTGTATCCTGTATATGGCTCAGCTGTACTTTTATTTCAGAAAAATATTCGTTTCTCTGTATATTAGAATAAGAAATGAAAAGAAAATTGATATGAGATACGTTAGTAGCGACCCACTAGGTCACGGGCAGTCTAGTAAATTAATGAAAGGAAGGTTTTATTACGTACCAGTTCCACGCAGGCGTTTGGCCAGCTCCTTCGTAAAAAGAACGTTGGCTAGCTTGGACTGGCTATATGACGCGAACCAGCTGTACCAACGGCGCTCAAAGTACAGGTCATCGAAATCAAGAGACCCGAAGAGATACATGTCTGAGGACACTGTGATGACGCGACTCGGGGCGCTGGCCTTCAGCTTATCTGTGATGAAGAGTAAAAATTAAGTTTATAGGGCAGAACTAGGAATTTAAACTTAGTCTCAGCATCGCTGAAGAGCCAGGACACTGAGCGCCTGCTGGTCATTTTTGAGTATATTTCTAACAGCAACACTTGTACTTTCCTTAAAGGATGCAGTCAGAGAGAAATAATACCATGTTCTACCTAAAAGACAAGTATACAGTATTTAAGCATATCATTGTCACTATAGTATCTTTATTTTGGACACTTACGATTGGGTGATGAAATTATGCCTTAGAGGCTTTGAAACTTCAGGCATTGTCCCTTAATCGGTTACTTTCCAGAAACTCATCCTTGCTCCGCATAATCTAGTTTTCTACCGGCTCAATGTAATCGCGTTGCTACTAACGATAGCAACACGAATCAGAATGGCGAAGCCAAAGCTCTTGTCTGAATTCTAGGACAAGCAAGCCCTATAGACTTAAGTTCAACTACCATTCGCACAAGCCCTACTTGTATCCAAACAAACAATTGGCAACTGATACTGTATCCGGGACAACGTTATTGAGCATTCTTTTCTTTCGCATGTTTGTCTGTTCTGTTCGCATGTTTGTCTATATTGACTCCCTAAATTGAAGTGGCAGACAAACTAAAGAAGATTGGGTAGACCTGGTCAGATTTGTCATCAGACGGGGACCTTTCGAACATGCGTTCATTTATGACGACGTTTACTAATAAGATATTGTGTGAAGTTAGGAGCAGATTGGCATTGAAAACTGTGGGCCTGTGGTCCTAAAAAACCGGGAAGAAATGCCCCTCTCCTTTCTTCAGGGAATATTTACCTCCGCAGAGGAGGTTATGTTTTCGTGGTGTTGTCTCTCTGTCTGTCACCAATGTAACTGATACAGTTATGAACCGATTTGGACGAAATTACAGGGATTGTTAGGTATGTTAGGAGGAACAGATGATTACCTTTTGGTGAAGATATATCCATCCGTTTGTTTGTTTGTCTGCCTCATTTTTCTCAATGCCATAACGAACGAACAAACGGATCATTACCAAAATTTGGTCATTTACTTTTTTTAATATGCCTAACAACTCGTGCTAATTCTATCAAAATCCATCCATAACTTTTTGAGTTATGGCATTGAGAAAACTGAGGCAGACAAACAAACAAACGGATGGACATATCTTCACCAAAAGTTGATCATCTGTTCCTCCTAACATACCTAACAATACATGTAAATTTCATCCAAATCGGTTCAGAACTTTTTGAGTTATCTTGGTGACAGACAGACAAACAGCAAACAGACAGACAGCTAGGTAAACACGTACGACGAAAACATGAAAACAAAGCCTCCTTGGCGGAGGTAATTAATTTGTTCATCCACGCCATAAAGCTAGCTGTTGGTGAACTTAGTTTCCAAGTGCTGGATACCCCACATTGTAATGCTTGGTAGGTAATAAAGTATCCTGGTGGTGGAACTGAGATAACCGAATCTATATCAACTATAGTTTCCTTTCACAAATATACTTACTGTAAGTTTAACGGTTTCTGAATTTAAGTATCATTTTTTAAAAGAAATTAGATACCCAAAAGTTAAGCCATGTTATCACACGTTTGGCAGAAGAGTTTGCTAACGTTCCTTTGTTCATATTTATTATATAAATATTATTAAAAATCATTTAGTGCTTTGTATCATTTTGCAGAGAACGAATGCACCTAAGGTTTTCTCCTGGTTTAAAAATAGTAAATTGCAGATCCGTGAGTGCAAAGTGCAGAAGTATACAGTGCAGAGAGCCAGTCTGAGAGTTGCTCGTGTTTCTTTTGCTAACTTTTTGATGCGGATGTCTAGAAGCATCGTGTCTACAGACAATATCTTTTTTGAAGTCTGCTATGGGTCTGACGCGCGCTATTCGGGAAAAAATATTCGCGTTAATTATTAATTACCTATTGTTATAATAGGTAATTAGTTACCTATGAGCAGATGAGTGAGGAGGAAGCAGCCGTAGTGGTTGGTGGCGAGCACCAGCTCCTGACCTTCCGAGTTTGTGTACCTCCTCATCAGCCCTCCTACGCCGGCATTGTTGATCTGCAGAGAAGAAATGTGTTGTGGCAGGTTCACACGAAAATCAAATGGGTGAGTTTAGCTCAACACTCCGTCCGAATGCATTGCTGTGTTCGCTTAGGCAGCAAAAAACCGCAGGGCACTGAGTACTAATTCACACCAAAGTTTGAAGCATAAACCTTTTCAATCACACTTGATGCGCAAACTGGCATGACGATTTACGCCTTCGGAACTCTTGGATGACGCAGTATTGAACATGCAGGGCTCAACCAAACATGAGGAGGTAACTCATTCATATGACGATCGTGTTAAGCAACAATTAGTAAACGCAATTTAGGATTAGTCGGCTCTGTATTTATCGTGTAGTCACACATTCTCGTGCAATTGAACAGTTATAGTTGAACAGCGGCGAGGGCGACTACACAGCATAATTTTGATATTCCGAGCACGGATGCTTGTCATTGCTCTGAAGGTAGTTATTTTAATTGGTAAAGTGCAAGGCATCGCTGTACAGAACAGTAATTGCAGACTTTCCATCGTTCCGTCTTGATGACAGAGAAGAAGTACTTTTACTCACATTTGTAATGTAGCGCTACCTACGAGGACAGGTACTCACCGTAGCAGCGCGCACTGCGTGCTACACAGTTGTGCTGAAAGTACTGGGAACGAACAATGAGCTTGGTGAGCGATCTCTGTGGCGACTCAGTAATCATGCTTGGTGTGTACAGCTACCGTGAGGGCACTTACCATGCTATAAATAAATGGCAAGGTAGAGGGGAGAGTCGTTGAATTTTCTCCTATAGCGACACAGTTAATAAAGACCCGTTGTCGGCTGCACTGTACTTACTCCACTGGGGTCAATTCACCTTTATCTGCAGCATGAACCAGTGCGTATGGGTTTCCCAGTGGTGGGTGCAGTCAAAGATGATATTACCTTTTCCTTACGTGGAGACTGATAATGTTGCCATTATGTTGCATACTCTCTGCTGCAGAAAGACGTAAAAGAGAACTCACTGGAAGTGCCTGAGTGTAGGTTTCAATAGTCTAAACCAGCGTTGTCCAGATATTTTTGCCTACTGTACCCTTTATTACCTTCTCGTACTGCTGCGTACCCCTCCCCCCCTCCGCTCGCCATGGCCGACCAAAGTCATGCAGTTTTATTTATTAGAATCATGCAAATAATATATTAATCATGAAAAGACTGCGTTGCAGGAGTGCTGGCCAATAAACTCAGATTATTACCCAAATCATAGACCGCACTGTATGGTGTAGTCTATGCACAAATAAAAATGATTATTTAATAATATAATGCCTGAAAATTACTTCCACGCCTTAATGTGAGATCTGATGCTGATGATCCTTGTTTGTTTACGTACCCTCATGAACTATGTTGCTGCGGACCCCCGTTTTGGACAACACTGGTCTAAACCATTGCAAGACTACGAGGAACTTACCAGAATGTGCAAAAAATTTTCTTCTGCGTTGAACCTCTCAGCAAACCTCCTCACCGACGCCATCTCCGACAGCTCCAGCTCTCGGACCACCACTGCAGAGTTGCCGCTCTCCCGGATGATTTTGTCTGTTCAAGAACACTGTATGTAATTTCTGAATATTACCGATTAATTACTACGTGAACCCAAACTAGTAGAAAACATTACGTACCATTTACCAAATTAATAGCTATAGAAACATAATAGAAAATATACATACGGTAAGCATATCTAAGAAGACACGAACAAAGGTACGTCATCATAAATCTTTGTTTATTGTAGTTAAAGAAAAAAATAAACTAAAAAATAGTCCCATCTTATCAAAGAAGTCGTGATTTTTACAGCTGATGTCCGTTCTGGAAAAACAATTAAAAGAGCTATGGAGAGTCAAAAAACAATAATAGAAAGGACTTTTGACGGGTTGTTGAAGCACTTTGAGAGAACTGTGCATCGAAAGGAAGTTTGAGGATACTTTATTCTTAGAAGTGGAGAAAACAAGACTCCTAATGACAATACATGCAGCCAATCATTGGGTTTTATCACTGAGCACCAGTCTAATCAAACAGTTTAGACTCACCGTGCAACTACTTCTCTCTGAAAGAATGTGATGTAGGAAGCGATTGAGAATAATGGTAAAAGTGTCTGAACCACACTGCGATACTGTATGGAAACTGATCTACTTGTAAAAGTAATAGCAGCATAATGTCGTCGATCGTCGTACCCTGTGACTACTGACGGTATCTCTTGATTATGAAAGAGAGACTTTTCGTAGCTGCAAGAGTGGAGCTCTGCATAGTTACACGCACGCGAGGATATTTGTAAATTCTTTACGTAAATAGAGGATGGCTGCCGACATTACACTAGGTATAGTCTTGTAGAAGCAGTCCTCTGGTCAACGAAAGTATAACAAATATCGTGGTGTGGCACTTTGTAGAACTTCCACAGCCACAAGCCGCGACTATATTCTGAGGGACTCATTTTTGATAAAAATCGAAATGCTGAAGCACGAGTAAATCCTATACTGTACATGGCTAAAGAAGCATAACCTCTTTGATCTTCTCATAGGATACTAAAATTCTGTAAATAGTGTAAATCATTGAAAAGAATATGAACACACATAGAATACGAATGTTCTGTACGTGGGCGGCACAAGACTATGCTAGAAATATAACCGTTTGATAGGAAAAGATTGCACTAACACCAATGTTCCGAGCGCATATGTACCTGCCACAGCCTGCGCCTTCCTCACGTTCCTGCAGGCCATGATGACTCGGGCGCCTCTCTTGGCCAGCTCCAGGGCCGTGACTTCGCCGATGCCTGTTCAACACATGTGATACAAGAATTTCAAGCAAAGAGAAAGGAACGGAAGACATTCATTAAGACTTTCAGCCGTATGATTTTCGTCGATTCTACTGAACAAATAGCAACTACTTTACCCAAAACGCAATTGCCAGGTAAACTGCCCTGGCAGTTAGCATTGTAAGTGACAGGAAACAGTTGGCAATGCATGTTTAAACCTAAAGAACATTCGGGTTGCGATTTCAACCTAAAACTTAGTCGAAAGTGGGGAATCGCATACGTATAACGACAGATTCGAGCAAATTGATCGTTGATTAACTCGATAACAGTGGGTGAGACAAACCAAGGCGGAATGTGTCTAGGTGGTCATAGACGAACTCGTCCAAACGTACCTGCGCTGGATCCTGTGACGATGACGGTTTTACCGTCCAGGCGAACGTCCTGAGGACATTTCCTCGCGAGGCCTCTATAGACTCTCCTTGCCACAATGTTAAGAGCAAGAAAAGAAAAAACTACAGCAGCGACTCCTGTAAACAATGAATATGTCCACGACTCCATTGCTTTACTTGTTGCTCTGGAAAAAAATCGTGAAATGCTGAAGTAAATTTGTAGGACATTGCTGTATAATTAGTATAGGGAGACCTGAGATTGCTTAAAAAACGCATAGCTCTTCTACATACACACAAACACACATGTACACTGCGCGCCAATCAGCCCTCATTTTTTGGCCACAATCGTATACTCATTAAAACAAGTCCAAAACGACTTTGCATTACGGTTAATATAAATCAGAACCTTAAACAGTTGCGACTTGAAGATATCCCAGAATTTTACACAAGAACGACGTTTATCAACCGATAATTTTAAGTAATAACTTAAATATTGCTCATCACTGCGATCGATGTATGGCGTATATGAGAAGAAGAAAAGATCTGCAATGTTCCTGTTTACTTCGTCTGAGCGCAACACAATTATGTCCCGACCCTGTTGACCGGAAATTGAAGAATCTGAATTATCAACTGTCCCGTAGGTCTAGGACAAAACCTTGTGCTATTCTTAAATTAGAGATTCACTAATTTTTTAGTCAACTTATTTACCGAACATGGAAGAGTTAATCCTTAAAGGCGAGTATTACACTTGGCAGGTCGATACTTTTGCTGGAGTCCAACACATATAGTCGAGTGAGTGGAGCTACCTCATCTTCTGCTACCTTTTGGAGGGTTTTTGTATCCAGTGCGGAAATGGAAGAACTGAAGAAAAAATTTAAGAAAAAACAGCATTAGCGGGTAGATACTGGTAGATCAGAGTCAGACTTGATCTAGAACTACACTTTTTTTTTTTTAATTCAAGGTCACGCGTCTCACCCAAAACTGGCACAGCTGAGGGTGTCCCGGACTTGCCACTGCAATGAACCCTAATTGGCTAATTGGGAATAGGATCATCACCGTGAAATAGATCGATCCACTGACAGAAGCTTTAGCAGTAATATTATGTTTGAAAGTGTCTTATAAGATACTTTTAATTCGCTAGAAGAGCTCATGCTCTTATACAGTTTTAAATACTATCATTGCATGAATTTTTTGGTTTAACACTGACAAGCTTCATTTAACTCCCATTTAAGGGTAAATGCAACGTAAATAAGGTAAAATCGAATTGAAGGAACTACGGAATGAATTAAATCCAGAAAGCAATTTAGCGTGACAATTAATTGCAACATTCGTTTAGTATCACAGTAGGCCACTCAACATCGGTTGCCGCTATCAGCACCTGCACAAGCTATTTAACCCGCCGCAGGTCAATTGGTACACTATTCCTGTTACTCGCAGGTACATTAATCGTGTCACTGAATATGATAGGGAAGCAAAGACAAGTCCACGGTAACTGAAACACGCGAAGCTCAGCAACTGACTGAAGATCGGAGGAGGTTGGACGTCGGCCCGACGCGTCTTGAGCAGGTTTTTGCCTCATCAGTGGAAGGCCACGCGCAGAGTTACTCAAATGCGAGATATTGAAGGGGCAGGGGCTTGTTTTGCGCTTCTTATCTAGCGATTTTACGTCTTAGTGACGGCAATATTGCTCTTACCTGATTACCTCCGCCAAGGACGTTATGTTTTCGTTGTGTTTGTCTGTCACCAAAATAACTCAAACAGTTCGGAACTGATTTGAACGAAACTTACAGGAATTGTTAGGTATGTTAGGAGGAACAGATGATTAATCTTTTGGTTAAGATATGTCCATCCGTTTGTTTGTTTGTCTGCCTCACTTTTCTCAATGCTGTAACTAAAAAAGTTAGGGGTGGATTTTTATGAAATTAACACAAGTTCTTTGGTATATAACAAAGAGTAAATGACCAAATTTTGGTAATTATCCGTTTGTTCGTTCGTTTGTCACTGTTTTTAATTTTGAGCTTGTTAGCACAATAACTATAAAAATAATGAATAGATCCTTATAAAATTCATAGGGTTTGTTAGTGATGTTAAAAGGCATAAATGATTAAATTTTGGTGCAGATCTGTTTGTTCGTTTGTATGTTTGACTCATGTTTGTCATAACGTTTGTTAGCAGTATAATTCAAAAAGTTACGAACGGATCTTCACGAAAATTGCACAAGCTCTTATTATATACTATCAGCAGACACAAATGATCAGATTTTGGGGTTTATGCAAAGAAAACTATGGTTTCAGAGGCAATTTGATTTTTTTTTGCTACCGTTGCCTCGCTTGGCGGAGGTATGTGCTCTCAGAGTACTCTATTTTTTAATAAGTTCATAGAATATAATTTTTACCGGCAACAACAACTTACGTGTACGTTAACTTCCAATGACCTGGTAGTAAATTTCGCCAAATTGCTGGGCTTGACAGTGGTAATTAACGCCTCAAAACTCTCATAACAAAGACAAAGTGCTGGTTTTGGAAACGAACAAAATTTGATATTTCCATCCAAATGCGATGTCAGAAGCGAGACTGTCAATGCGTGTAACTAGACTACATACGCAGAGCGGCCCTGCGGCCAAACTGAATAAAAGTTAACGGAACCGCGCCACTGAGGTATATGTATGCCGAGGCCACATACGCATCTGTTTGCCCAACTGGTTGCTAGGTTGCTAGAATGAACAGGTCACGTGTAAATTAAAAAAATACATATATATATAATTGGTAGCATAGATACGGTAGCATGAATGACGTCCGAGTTCCACATACTTGCATCAGGTTGTCCATGTGAATGCATAGTGTGGCCAGGGCACTGTATATGCACTCTCGAAGTAGGGCCACAAGTGACCGCAGGTGCCAACCTCTCACTTTAGCAAGCCGGCATAACGTAATAGAGTTGCTTCTAGCACTTGCCACACTATCGGAAACAACAAAGCCAAAGCTTCTGTCTGAAGTTTCGGATAAGTCAAGTCTCGAAGGCTTTATTTCAGCACCAAATCAAACACATCCTTAACTAGAGCACACTGAGAGCGCATAACTCCGCCAAGCAAGACAAAGGTTACGAAAAAATAAAATTGGTTCTGAGACCATGGTTTTCTCTGCATCAATACTAAAACTTAATCATTTGTGCCCTTCAACAGTGTTAACAGATTCAGTAATTTTTTTGGAGATCCGTTCATAACTTATTGACTTATGCTGCTAACAAGCATTATGATAAACATGAGTCAAACATACCGATCTGCACCAAAATTTAATTATTTAAGTCTTTTAACATTACTAACAACTCCTATAAATTTCACAAAGATCGATTTATTATTTTTTGATTTACTGAGCTAACAAGCACAAAATTAAAAACAGGGGCAAACAAACGAACGAACCAACGGATCATTACACCAATTTGGTCATTAACTCTTCGTGATATGCCCAACAAATCATGTAAAGTTTATAAAAAATCCGTTCATAACTTTTTGAGTTATGGCATTGAGAAAAATGAGGCAGACAAACAAACAAACAAACAAACAAACAAACGGATGGACGGATCTTCAGCAAAAGTTATTCATCTGTTCCTCTCAACATACCTTAGGCCGGCTGCACACTAACAACTTTCGTTGTCGCTAGCAGCCTAGACGCAACTTAGCTTATCCGACTGCGCAGCCGTGGCCGTGACTTCAGCATGACGTCTATGAACATCGTNGTTGAAAGTTCAACATTGCCACTCGCTAGGGTGTAAAAATTGCAGTAGCGACTGAAATATTTGAAAATTTTTGAAGCAGCTAAATTTTGTGCAAGCTGAAGCCGTGCCGTAGCTACGTACACGGATAAGTTAAGTTGCCTCTAAGCTCCTAGCGGCAACGAAAGTTGTTAGTGTGCAGCCGGCCTAACCAACCCTGTAAATGTCGTCTAAATCCGTTCATAACTTTTTGAGTTATCTTCGTAACAGACAGACAAAACCGACGAAAGCATAACCTCATTGGCGGAGGTAATTAGTTGCCTGTGAGACTTCCATGAAATTAGGACTTTTTCGATTGAAACATCGTTGTCGAATATTTAAGTACACTTGACTTGACACTTTTCGGACCGATTCAGGCATGTCCCAATCCAACGGATTTTATGAGTTAAGCCGTAAAATAGTAACCAAAGCTGTGATGTCATTAGTGAAATCTGTCCTACGTTCCTAACATTTAAAAGTTAAGCATCCTTGGAAGTAAATCTCACGGATAATTTACTCGCAAGCTGTAACTTGTCGTTCCATAAGATAGTGTTACGAGTATGGAGCTGCTTAGCTACATTTTTGTAGGTTATTGATATGCATCGGACGCGACAGTAATGGCACTATATAAAAGATCACTACACTGGTCCATACGAGTGATCGATATATTTTTATTATTTTACAACAATCCATGGTATAATTCTATGATTTCAGAGCGATATACTTAAGACAGCCGTGAAAACAGATTTTATTCTTTACTATCGAAGTATCAAAGAAAACGGAATTTCCAGCGCCATCTTGATAACATACTACGATTACATACGGAAAATTAAAAAGAAAACCAGGAAAATGAACAAGGCACAGTTCTATCTTTCCCAACCTTTAAGAAAAAAGCATTTTATGTAGCGAATACAGGTTCAGTGGAGAGAGTCGGCCGAAATTGCAATATAATACCAAAGTTATAAACGGATCTGCATGCAATTTCCACAAGTATCGACACTTGAAACAAATTATTAAGTTTTGGCGATTATAATCCATCTTTTTGTAATACGCTGCTGGACGGAGGTTTGCGCTCTAGGAGTGTAGTCTTAGCATAGGGATACAATAATAAAACACTTGAATTTCGAACGTTTTTCATCTTTTTGCAGATTACTTTTTGCCATATCAGGAGAAATTTTCAGAAGAGCAGATAAAAAAATTTTCTTAAAACACTAGGTTAGGAAACATCGCTTGCCCTTAACTATTACTAAATAATTGATGCCTTCGCCTCCCCAACAGTAGCCGGGATCAGCAAGGGTGTGTGTACCAGCCGTTTCATTTTCACGTTACATGGAATGCCACATGCAGTTACATGAGAATCTGAGTAAAATGGTGGTATTCAATACTTATTACCTAACTCCATGAGGAGGAGGAATGAATTGTATTTTATTGTGAGGCCAATAATTATCGTACTCCTGTACTTATTATCGTCATGGATCTCTACATTTTTTATGCGTTTATTATCAAAAGCTTGCAGCATAAGAGTAATGCCTTGTGGCCGCTTGACGACTTTCGTTGGCGCTAGGAGCCTAGAGCCAACTCAACTAATCCGACTGCAAAGTCTTATGCCTCACTTGAGCCTCAAAGGTCTGTGAACATTGTATTTTAATTCTCAAAGTATCAATATTTTTAGAACTAAACTGCTCACAATTAGGAGTAATTGCTGAGACTCTAAACAATGGTTCTCTTGCGAACTGAGTGGTTTCCCGTACTATTAGTAATAATATAACTGCTACTATGTATTTGGAGATATGGCTTTTAGAGCACAACCTATATAGTAGCGACGGACAGTCGCAAAATTCTGCCGACATCTTGAAACAGCCAACTGACCAGGAGTGGCGCACGACCACCTCCGATAAAGTGGACGAAATCCCTTATTTGTGTGATGAAGGTCACAGGTAAACAGAGAGGCGACTGTGAAAATTTTAACATTACTGAGCAAAAATTGGTTTAACTTCAAACGTACGTACAAATCAATCAATGCTTTGGCCTATTTACTTTCTAATGACGGGAAGCAATGAAACACCTGAGGCAATGATAATCACAACAATGTCCCCCCAAAGGATGAAATGTCACAACAATGCTAATATCGAAAGTAAAAATGTGACTACAGTGGATAAAGGCCATTATAATAATGTATTTAGTGAAAACTAGGAAACTGATAATAGTGGAATTACTTATCACAACGCTACTTTTACTATAAAATAGATTACTGAGATAGTAATTATGACGATTATGACAACAATAATTCTACTTTGAGCCTGTCCGTATGAATACATAAAAAATTGATTGACTTGAGGAAGAAAGGTGCTCACAGCGAAGTCGCTTATCATCCATGGTCATGTTCCGCCCTGAGGAAGGTAATTAAAAACAGTGCAGACGATTATCACACTCATGTGCTATTCCATCAAGAGAAAGAAAAAAAAACAACAGTTGAGAAATGGTTATCAAAATGTTCTCAGAGGAAGGGAAGTCATCATTAGAGTCCGGATTTATTGCAGTTTCCGACGTTAGTGCAGTAACTGCAATAAGTGCAATGACTCAGAGTAATCAATGAAATGACAGTGGCAATGATTATCAGAACCTCGTACGTGTTTGAACGGGCGGCGCCAGTTGTGAAAGACGAGCATGAGAGCACAACACACGCCATGCAGTCATGACACACACGCTTAGCACACCAAGGAGGTTTAATCCCTTCACTCTCCTTGGATCACCCTGACAGTCTGACACTTACAGAGAAATAGGAGTAGATGATGTTAATGGGGTTTTTGAGAAAATCCAGTATCGCACAATGAAAAACCCAAGATATTAAAAAAAACAGTAAACATTTGAAAGTTGATAAGAAACATATACTTTGTTTCTTAACCAATATGCTTAACGAGCTCAGTAGCTGCAATTCTTCCATTATATGAAGAAAAAAAAGCCAAGGTTGCCAGAATCGAACTCGAGACGGTATGAGAAAACCAAAGAACTTAGCAAAAACCCTAAGCTTTGGCAGCCAAGGTAAGGAATTGCCTGAAGGCCAGGAGCCGCTGGCCCATATTTTCTGCCGCTCTGTTACAGAGAAAATTCCGACACTGCGCGGTTCCTGGTCGCTCCTCACGCTGCAGAAAATGAAAGGCAAAATTGGGCCAGAAAATGCTGGCCCCTCGGCATTCAATTGGAAGCGATGCTGAGTAAAAATTTCTTTTTCTCTACTGAATTCAGATTTTGAATTGCTAGAAAGATTTTTGAATAGGACTCATTCTTATATTTGCCTTTTGGTATGCTTTCATGCAAATTGTTGGTGAGGCCCGGCCCTAATGGCCACAATGCATGAACCGCCACTGATCAGAAAAAAATAGTCTGCCAGAGGATGAATTGTCATAACAGTGAAGATGATTATCACAATAATGTTACTTTCGAGGGGAAACAAAATGTAACTACTGTGAATAAAGGCTATTATTAAAACTAGAGTCCCCGCGCTGTCATAAAATGACAGCGAAGAATTTGTGATGACCTTCGTCATTGATCATATATTCGTTTAGGGCTTTACAGCCGCTCACTATTTAAACTTTTTTTTATCTGAAATGGAGAAAATACATGGCTTATTGTAGCCCGACCAGCAACGCTCAAAGTAATAGCTCAGATTTGGTATTGTGGATACGGTAGGCTAGCCTATACAGCTCCAATTTTTGCTTAACGAAAGCAAAAATAGCGATATGTGTCGTATTCCAAATTTAGCCTACTTCCGCAATATGGCTTATTGCCTACTGAATCCCAGCAGAAAGGAACAGGTTACCCAGTGACTGTTGATAGGCGTGTTACTGGAAAGTTCTACAGTATCACTGAGCAGTGATATTGCTGAGGTGTCATTGTAAATGACGGCAGAAAATTAGTACTTCAGAAGAAACCCGGTTGTCCCCTGTGCTTTTTATTCCTAAGAAGGCTTCTCAAATGTAAATTCAGCATTCTGCCTGAAAAATTGGGTTAAATATGGCGCAGCCAAGGGCCATTTCCGGAAGCAGCTTTGAAGTTCGAACATGTCTGAACACGGTCATGCAGGCGAGCTCAGGTCCCTCATCTGGAGCTCTCTAGTGCAACCCCAGTATCCAACATACTGTCTTCAGCATCTGAATTTCCGCCTATCTAATTTGTTAAAGTGAGACAGAAAATGAATAAACAAATAAATACTCATCGGTCTTCATTATACTGTAGATACTTTTAAGAAAAAGTAGGAAACTGATAAAAGTGGAGTCGCTCAACAGTGCTTTTACTTTGAGCATGTCCCTATGAACACGTAAAAGAAGGTGATTGGTTGATTGATTTACTCGGTAGAGCAAGAAAGGTGTTAACAGTGGAGTCGTAAATCATGGTCATGTTCCGCCCGCAGTAAGGTAATTGAAAGCAGTGCCGACGATTATGACAGCAATGTTCTATTCTATCTAGAGAAGGAAAAGAAGTTAACTGTGGAGAAACGGTTACCAAAACGTTACTTACAGAGGAAGAAAAGTTACCACAGTGGAAGTAATTATTATCACATATGGGGTTGTATACATATTCTTTATCCGTAGTTATACAGTGGAACCCCTAAGATGTAGATAGGCATGCTGTCTTAGCTTTGAGACGAGAAATTTTACAGTGCGCTCGTTTTCTACGCATACAGATTTGTTTTGGCTAACACTGTAGGAAATCGCGATGTTGTACAGTTAAGTGCACTAGCAAGTAAATCTAAGTACACTTCACGGCCCGTTACTCAATATGGAGTGGTAACTGCTGCCATTCACGACAGGCGGCGCTGTGTGCAGTCTACCTTTCCCGAGTTTATGAGTTTTGGGAATTTTCCATTTTAGGAACTTTTTCTACTATAGGAGTTTCTGTTTGAGGAGTTTTACTGTGTAATGAACGATATCAAAATTGTCTTATTTTCCTGAATGAATCTTCTGAAGTACAGTATATGGTCCAGAACAGCAATGTGTAGAACAACAGTTTGAGTACCTAACCTTGCTAGAGCATTGACGAGGAATATATACAAATAGATAGCAAGATCTTACAGAGATAAAGGGGACTATATTCATATATTGCAGGAGCTGCGCAAAAATTAATTTTTTTCCGTAGTGTGCACCGTCTCAGCACGACAGTTAACTTGCGATTGGTTCCTGACTCTCCGATAAATCAGTTCTAACTACGCCGCTTTCGTAGTGTTATTCCTTCCCGCTGCCCGGAGCCCGGGGCGCCACTGTCGGGAGCAGGAGGAATCATTTCGTGCGGTGCAAGTTTCACATCACGACACGAAGCGTCCCACAGCTGAGCAGCCAGCTGCATGTCGTTTGCCTTGAGGTACGTCGGCGCAATCTGCAATTTTACGGATACAAAACTATTGAAATAATGAGAACTTCCAAGCCAGTGGGATTTGCATGGTTGATACATCTCGACGCTAAAAATATTTTATAAACGATTTATGAGTAGCTGGTGCAGCCTAGGAAGCTAAGAGCATAATTAACGTGAGGAATCGTAAAAACTGGCATCGCAAAGTGACATCATCAATGACACAACCATCGGCGAATAGTGAGGCTGAGCAGTCTTCTAATATTTTCTTTAATATCTCCTAAAAATCGTTGTCAATTATAAATTTTATTCCATTAGCACATAATATCAATGAAGAAAACATGTACTAATGGAACAATAAACAATTGTCAATGGAAAATTGCAGTGGCAGCTGGCCGAAACTTTCATAGCACCAAAGGCAAGATCTGGGCCGGTATGATCCCTTGATTTAACTTCTTCTTTGAACTGAAACCTTTTTAATTTCATATTCAATTGACAGTAATCTTCACAAAGCATAGTTAAACATATTTATCACCGTATTTTTTTTACTCAATTCATTCAATCTCCCACTTCTGATGGCTGCTGCTCGAGCTGCACCCATACAAAAATACGGGAAATGGGTTGTCGTCAAGTAAAGTTTGAGCAATAACTATTCCTATGGTTTCTGCTTAAGTTTTTGATTAAGATAGAGAGTCTAACTGGTAAAGTACTGAGGTCCGCCCCTTAAATACTTCGACTCGTCTATGCGACGTCATTTAGTGACACGCGGTCACGGCTAAGTTGTATTTCGATTCCAGTGAGTCCTCCCGTTTCACTCTTTGCTGCCAGGGGGCAGCCTATATAGCCAGCGGGCCTTAATTGTCCCTTGCTCTGCCTGGCACCCTTAAAAATGTTTCGTAAACATGTGAAAAAGCTCAGAAAACCTCTAGGCAATGGAGTCATAACTTTTTTCGCACTTCACACCCTATGTATGTTTTATATGTTCTCGAAATTTTTTAGGGTAAAAACAAATTAATCTTTGCAAAGTAATGCTTAAAATTAAGTTGATCAACCTAGCTCCTGCTAAATGTTTTTTTTTATAGTGTCTGCGTAAGTGTATGGTAAACGCTATCTTCTATGATGCCAATAAAAAAAATAGAAAATGTTACTAATTTGATGAGTGAAACCAATGTATACAAACCGATCTTCGTACGAGCACTTGAAATTAATCACCTGAGTTAATTCTGGGACTCGTTAACATTATAGTTATTATTTCAAAAGGCAGTCGATTTCGTTAATAGGATCTTCGACAACAAGAAGACTAACGGTAAACTCGCAAAAGGCGACCACTTCTACTAGATGTAGTCTGACGCTATGTATTAAACAGAAAGCTGCTTCTCATGTTGTGGAAAATATTCGGCTTATACGGACCAATTCAGTTTCTTAAATTATTTCAAAATCAAGGCATAAATCATTGAAAACGAAGTAACTTTTTAATAGTAGTAATTAGTAAACTATCTTTTATTACCATAATGTTAGGAGGCATTTATATGTAGTTAAAGACCAGTATGTGTTTAAACTGAGTGAAACTGATAAATTTTTTCGACAGTGTTGCTCTTACTGCCTACAAGTGGCGTTAGCATTGCCTCTTTCAAACCAAGTCAATCAATTCTTGACTTAAAAAGTATCTACTTGTTTAGTGGAGGCAAATTATTTACATTTGTTAGTGTGTTTTACCCCTGTGGTACAACAAGAGAAATAAAATAACATTACCCGAGAATGGGTGCGTCTTTGCCAGTCTTTTACTTCAGGCTAAGTTAAACCTGTGAATATTGCCTCTTTATGACCGGCCGGTTATAGTAACCAAATTGTAAGTCCCGATCTGGTTACATTAAGTCAAATAGACTACATTAGTCAAACTCATACTCATACTGAGTTTGAAGGAGTTAGTCAGTCTGAGTTTGAAGGAGATAGTGGAAGTAACTTAGCGCCTCTCTCCTTCGGAGGCACGTGTCTGTGCTCTCCCCAGTGTCGGTGGGTTTTGCGTTTGATTCCCCCGATTCCTATCCGTGCTGCAAACGGAATTGTTTTGGCTCCTCTCTGGGTATGGGCCTCTAGCCTTCTCCCAGCCAAGTGTTTTGAGATAGCACGCAACTGCACTTTTTGCATCACTGACGCCAAGAGTGCTAACGTTGTAATTTCAGTCACCTACGTGACGACAGGGCTTCGCCTTTGCGCCAATCAGTGTGCTTGTCATCAAAAGCACGCAGTGCCAGAGCTTATCTTCGAAATTATTATTATTATTATTAAATCATACCAGACTGGCGACGCAGGAACGGAGAAACTCCATGAGGTTAACAAACCCCCACGCAACCAGCCCAGCGGGTGGAGAAAACAAAAGAATAGAAA
>LQNS02007215.1:30094372-30111137 GCA_001587735.2 Parhyale hawaiensis | reverse complement strand
TACTACCCGAGGGAAGGAAGAGAGGAGCAGACTGCGGAAGACTGAGTACCCAGCTATGGCACCAGCCTGTTCATCTCCTCTCAGGGATGCCGTTGGACCAAAAAGGTCTCATCCGCCTTTCGCCTATCTGTTTCGCGAATCTGTTTCAGATTCGCGAAACAGACGCGAATCTGTTTCTGCAATACATCATTCCGCATTCTTCAAACTGCTTACGGTAGTTCATCTACGCCGTGAACAAGGCTCCTGTCTGGGATTGGGTCCAGCATGCTACCATCAACGTGTAGTGAAACCATTGTGAGATGATATATAACTGCTCAGACTCCATGTCACAAGTTCTCGCGGGGACTTTGAAAAGCTGCTCAAGGATCATGCAACGAAATTTAGTTCTTCTTTTGACATAATCTTCTCTACGATTTGAAATGATTCTGCAGGAGCATCGGGAGTGAATTTAATTTCCCCATTTTGAGGCGATCTACATTACATCCGTATATAATTGATGGCAATAGCTCATAGAGGGCCGGAGTGTAAGTCCCGGTGTCTCTTTGGGAATGGGCCTTTTGGTTCGTCTACTGCCGCCTATCTAATCTAATCTAATGACAATGTTATTTTGTCAGCGATATTATGATTTTAGGTGAAAAAATAGCATTCGAACGTAAAATTAATGGGGGTGTTATTACGATGGAACGGACTAATTTAATATCGTGTTTAAATATTTTACTCAATCGCAGCACAATGTAAGTATCATCCAGAGACTGGACACTGAAATCAGGCCTCTCGCAATTGGGCCTGGAGGAACACTTACCAAAGTGTTAATAAAATGAGTTTCAATAGTCACAGAGACCTGAAACAAAGATTGATTTCTTCGTCGTACCATACGGAATGCATTGCAGACAAGGAAATCTATTTTCACAGTCATATATCTTCAGTGGGCGATATGCATCATATACCTTCGGATACCAAGAATAATTGAAAATTCATCATAATTTCCAGGAATATTAACATTTTATAGAAAAATTGGCTCATGGATGCTAGATACTTTAATATCACATACAATTGAGATATTTCCAATGACGGATTTGAAGCAATAACCTCCGAAATTGATGTATGTCGAGCTTTTGGGATCCTACAAATCACCCAAAAGAACTAGGAACCCAAAAAAGACGAAACACCCAAAGAAAATAAGGAATTCTTAACTAGTAAAAACAATTTCTAACTAGTCAACAAGTTCTATACATCGAAAACAAGTTCTAACATAATTCAAGGGAAGACATCACCACCGCCACCATGGTGTTCCTCATGCAACCATGCAGACTTGAGATACAACGTGCTGTGAAAACCCTAACTTGCAAGCTTTTACCTAGTCGTTACAAAAGAACGTACTCCCCTCCAGTTGCGGCTTCAAACTCTCACTTCAATCTTTGATTTGTATCCATCATTCAGATCCTTGGTTTGTATGTCTTGTGTAAATCCCTTGTTTAATTCATAATAAAGCCTTTTGATTCCTTGTTTTGTGAAACCTGGTAGGTACAGTACTTCGGTGAAACCGTTTTTAGAAGCCTGATCTGCATCCCTCATGTAGATTATTGGTTTGGATTCTTACATAAGATGTCTGATTCAATTAAATCTTTGGCTAGTATCACTTGACTAGACGCCTGCTCCATATCAGCTTGCGGTCTGCCAATCATTAATACATTTCTTTACACAAGTGAAGAACTAAGCTATTAATGGTTGGAGGGATAATTTGAAATTCATTCACAGTCGAGTGCATAGACAAGTTTTCCATAAGTCAGTTGGAAACATGAGAAAGAATTAAGAAAAGAAAGCGAGTAAGCAATCAAGAGCTAGAAAATGTATCCTTCATTTCCCTGCAGAAGTAGACGCATGAACGTTTGCCCTACATTTCTCACAGACAATTTACTTTCATTTATAAGCTACAAAGAGAGAATAACTACCTTGCAGTTGTAGAAGTAGCGGCCGGTCTCATTTTGCCCCTCATCCGAGAGCGCGACGTGCAGGGTGGTCTGAGACCCTTGTTCGCTGGTCTGTAAGCAATTTAAGACATACATACAATAAACGAATATAATTACCATCGCCAAGCAGAGAATGTTTTGTGAGTTTTGTTTGTCAAATGCGTTAGTGACATACCTTAAGAGGCAATGTCGGAGCATCATGGAATGGATAGGAACTGTTAGGCATGCCAATATGAACAGATGATAAAATTTCAGTGATGATCCGTCCTTCCATGTCACTGCTAAGTGTTGCAGTGTTCAATGGAGATCTGAGCTCTTAGCGAAATCTAAAGTTACATGAGAAAGTAAATGCATGCTCCGATAACAGTAACATTGTGTAGGTCAAAGGTATCAATATTTTATTGTTTGGGACGAATGATGACAAAATCATATGCAGATAGAGCAAGTGTCTGCAATACCTACCCTTACCCAGGGAGAAAAGCATTGCGATGTAGTGCCCTAATAAGAAGAACAGCTTGCAGTACTTACCCTCATCCAGCAGCATATGAGGTAATGTCCAACTAAGAATGAAAGTTTGAGATCTGTGAGCTTGTCGCCAATTTCAGTTCTTACGATGCCAGGGTGTATGCTGTTACAGGTCACTCCTGGAAGTACAATACAAATCGTAAGATAAAATTGTAGCAATAATTTTGTAGATTCAATATTGGGTATACTGTAAAAAGATCGAGGGTTGTTGCCAAGCAATATGCTGGACTATTGTTTCGCAGTGTACTTAGATACCATCTATATAGGAAATTTATAGGCATTAGTCCTATGCTTTTAGATAACCTTCGCTATTTCCTCATAGGCAGCTGATAAATGCCTATAAATTTTCGGTTGATCGGAAACCTCTATATTGATGGGCATCTTACTTTGCCTGTTTTGAATTACAGGTATTGCATGAAGACTCCCGTAGTAATCCCTGCAGTGTAAATAAGTAAATAAAATACAGTATGACACTTTATGACCAATCACGTTCTACATGAGAATAAGATACTATTAAATTTGAGCCTGGAAATGACCTCTAAGCAGTAGTAAAATTAGAAACAGTTTCCGGGCAACGGAATGTGCTCCAGCTCAAGTATTTTTTAGTTGGCGAACTACTCGGAAATCGTACCTGCAGAATAACTAAATTTTACGAAAAGGACGGTGGAACGACAAAGAAAACTTATTTATTTCGTCACTATTCAATATAGGTTATTATAAAACTCTGACAGTCTTGCGTGTTTCTTTGCTTCTTTGTAAGTCACCGTGCACAGAATATTCGTTCTTTGATAAGAGGTTAATCCACGTGCAGGCAGCGTGTTATACACCGCCCATTTTTTTCTTTAGCTGTGCTCTCAGGTGGAGTAATGAAATGTCAAGTGTGTTCACTGGTTCACACTTTTTAATTGTTTAATAAATACGGTGAGCGTGGGCTTTCATGCAGAAGAAAGAGGGGGTAATCATTTTTGCACGATCACGACTGCTACTGTACTATGTAAGGATTCATTTGCTAGATATAAGGTAACAAAATGTCGAACAAATTGGTCAAAAGAAGAAAAAATCAATGACAATAACATAACTGCGGCTTGTAAGGTATTGATATGGCTTTGTTTCGTATATATCACATTGTCATTTTGCATACTAGTGCACTCCACTCCATCGCGGAAGAACATGGCTTCCGTAAAAATTACAGCTGCATACGCGTATAACTAAGTGGAGGAATATTAAACGCTTTAGAAGTAATTGTAAGTCCAAATTTCTGAATGCACCTGTCGGTGGTTTTTCCATAGTGGCTTTCTGAGGTAACTTCGTGACGAGCTTAGTTATCGTAGTCACTTAAGGTGTTAGAGGCACAGTTATGTGGCGTGCACCATCGCATCGGCCACTTAATTCAAATAAACGCAAGATTGCGGAAGCAGCTGGTAAAACATCGTTTAGGAGTGGGCATGACTCGCCTACTTAGGGAGCGTCCTGAGTTGGATACCGATTGCAATATACGTCGAGAGCACGAAAGAAGAGAAATTCCGAAATTTTTGTCGCGTCGCTAGTATTAGCAACTAAGACGATTGAGAATAGCATCAGTCTACTATTTTTAAAGCTGAATGGAATATCAACAGGCATCTAAGCCTCGTCAGTACTTTAAGTTCCTGAAAATTTTTCGTCTCTCTGTATTTTGGTACTTCAAAAAAATCTGACATAACCTACATCAAATCCACGAATCGAGCAGGGGAAAATGGAATACTTAGAATAGGTTTTTTAGGGACCCAACGGATCACGGGCATTCCAATTACCTTGACAAGGTGTTAATTAGACTGCCAGCATCGTTATTACTGAAGACCTGGTACTCCAGTTTTCGTTGAAAATTGAAAATTCGAAGATGTTTGCTTAGTAAGTTAATAACAGAAAGTTTCATTACGTACCAGTTCCAACCAGTCGTTTGGCTAGCTCATTCGTAAAAAGAACGTTGGCCAGCTTGGACTGGCTGTAGGATGCGTACCACGAGTACGGGCGGCGCTCAAAGTGCAGGTCATCGAAGTCAAAAGACCCGAAGAGATACATGTCTGAGGACACTGTGATGACGCGACTTGGGGCGCTGGCCTTCAGTTTATCTGTGATAAAAAGGTACGGATTTGAAAAGTTGAGTTTGTAGAGCTGAACTGTAATTTAAACGTTGTACAGCTGAGCACCCAGGATCAGTGAGTGCTCTCTCGTCGTTTCTTTGTATATTTGTAACACTAACACTTATGCTAGCCTGATAGGTTGATAGGTTTATTACACGCAGATATACATTACACTACTGAAGACTTTCAGATTACAATACACATACAATGATACATCTGTATAACCCATAGAAAAGTTGTGAAACTTTTTGGGCTACGATTAATGGTTATACAAGTACAATTGTATGAATGACATAACCTTTATACCTTTTTTGAAGCTGTTAATATAGATATAAGGTCTAATAAGAGCGTTGGTATGCTCTTAACAAGAGACGTTGTTTGAAACATAGTTGACCGATTTTCTACGTCAACAAGCACATTTGGCAGATTGGGAATAAAGTGTGTCATCTCATAGTTTTGTTTGGAATGAGTGAGCCGTAACATTGTTCAAAGATAAGATGATGGCTATGCATGAGTGAACGGAAACATGCAAGTAGCGAATAATTATACACATCTTGAAATTGCAGCATTTGTAACTTGCCGTACATATCATTGCGACTCATTGACGGTATGCTATTACTGTCTCGTTTTACACAAAGTATTCGCCTTAGCATTTCATTTTGTACAACTTCTAATTTAATAATGTAACAATGAGGGGCTGAACCCCAGACGATAATATTTTGAATTAACAAAGAATAGGCTAATGAATAATAATTTTATTTCAATGAATGACGATTGAGATTATTAGACACCGGATCTATTACACCATGAACTCTACTTAGCTTTCGGCCTAACTCTTCAATGTGGGCTTTGAAGCTCAGTTCATCATCAATAATCGAACCAAGATATCGAAGCTGAGACGCCCATTCCAATTCTTTACCATGTAACTGAATCGTCGGTAATTCAAGACTGAGAATATGGAGTGAAAAACATTAGCTTAGTTTTATCTTCATGGGCAATCAATATTATGGTTATTATTAAATCACACCAGATTGGCGACGTGGGAACGGAGAAACTCCATGAGATTGACAAACCCTCACGCAACCAGCCCAGCTAACGAAGAAAAAAAAATACGAAAAAAAGAAAGAGAAGATCCGAGATCACAGAATAACTCTGTGTACAGATCGTTTAAAGCTGCCAGTACCCGCAACTGCAAGGACAGAGCCATCAAGACCATTCCAAACATCCACACACGATGGAAGAAACGAACGACAACACTAGCCCGCATGGCTTCGTAACGGTTCCAAGGCAAAATCATGAAGAGCACCAGTACGCCGAGTATACCTCTCCCAAACAAATGGCTCCGAAAGAAAATCAGAGAGTGGATGACTAGAGCAGTTATAAATTTTATACAAAAGGCAGACCCCACCAACTCTGCGACGATGCGCCAGATCACAAGGCACAGCACCATCCAGCATGAACGCACATCGACGAACCACTTTGTCACGCAAACACAGATGGCAATCGGCAGCAGAACGCCAGACTACGGAGCAGTATTCCAGAAGAGGGAGAACATAGCAGTTAAAGCAGCAGCGTGTCAATTCTACCGAGCCAAATACTCTCCACGTCAGACCAATTTTCTGCGATGCACATAAGGCAACCGAACGAATGTGGAGCTCAAACGTCAACTTTGGATCAAAATTGACACCCAAGATTACCAAGTCATCAACCACAGGAAGTGATACACCATCCAGTATGAGTACAGGAAAAGGAAGTCTCACTGTAAGTGCCTGGACACGAGCATGGTCTTAGTCTTATTTAGCTTCATCCCCTACCTAGAACACCAGGAATCAATCAGTTCCATATCATGCTGAATGAATTCTGAAACCTCCAACCTATCACTATGCTTATCGCAAACAGCCAGCAAAGTAACATCATCAGCGTAACTAACAAGTAAACTATTAACAAGATCAAACAGGTCCGCTGTATATACAATGAATAACAAAGGGCCCAGAACACTACCATGTGGGACATCAGCAACCACGTCCAAAAACTCACTCTTTTCCCATCAACAACTACACATTGACGTCTGGGGAGAAAAACTGAATAATTACCGCGAAAATTGAACCACCAATACCCATCAATTTCAGCTTATGGAGCTGACCAAGGTGATTTACGCGATCAAAAGCAGCACTAAAGTCAAGCTATACCAACCTTGCCTCATGACCCCCATCAAGAGCCAGCTGCAACACAGAAATATGAAGCAGAGCATCACAGGTTCCCAAACCCTTACGAAAACGCTACTATGTTGGGGAAGGACACCCTGCTTCTCAAGACAGCAACTTAACCTCGACGCAACCAACCTCTCATAAACTTTCGACAAAACAGGTGTGATCGAGATGGGTCTATAGTCGGAGGTTCGGGATGAAACAGAACCCTTCGGAACAGGCGTCACATGAACAACACGCCAGCATTCCGGAAAAGAGCCGAGCCGTAAAATCCGATGGAACACAGAAGCAAGCGGGGCTGCGAGCACACCAGCCACCCTCCGAAAAAAAAAAGAAACATACCCGATGGATCAGTGCTCCCATAGGGGTCCAGATCAAGAAGAAGGCGGTGCACTTCAGAGAATCTGAAAGCAAAACCGGAGAACCTCGACTCGGGATCACATGCTAAAGGAATGCGCACCCGGTCCCGGCTCTGCTTCCCATCAAAGTAGCGCAACAAAAGATCCACCTTGGCAGCAGGGTCCGCAACAAGATCACCACCAGCACCAAGGGGGACAGAAGAGCCCACACCAAGCACAGCGCTCTTTAAGGTGGATCACCACTTATGTGCGCTAACAGACGAAGCTAACAACCCCCTGGATCTCAAATTATGCTCCCTCTCAGCTTCTTCATAAGTAGCACCAGCACGACGCCGCAGTTCCCTGAAACGCTGAAAGTCGACAGCAGACCGGCTAGTACGCCCACGGACATATGCCTCCCGCTTCAATTGGTGCGATCTCCTACAGGTATCATCAAACCAGGGCTCATCGCCCGTCCTAACCGTAGTCAAGCGGGAAGGGACATAGGCGCGCACCATGTCAGAAAGAAGCCTATCCAATGTAGACCCAGGATCAGGAGACTCTCTCACAACATCCCAGAGTAGCTGAAAGGATGGCTACCATGTAACTAACATATACACTCTTGTTTGTTTTGTGAAGCCGCTTCACATATTACTACACCCCCAATGCGAATTCGCAAATTTCCTGCCGCAGCCTTCAGTTTATGTGCTAATTTTGTTAAGGCCAGTTTCAGTTTTCTTAAGTTCCATTACTTCATTAATTGCTCCTACTGCACCTCTGCCAGCGTGTTGTATACAAACGTCATTTGTCATTTCAGCTCAGAGTCTCTAACGGTTATGGGTAATGACTATCCACTTGCTTATCTCAAGCAAGTTTCTGGACTGAAGTCGTGCTGAACAACTCTTGGACAGCTTCAATAGCCCTTAGTGGAAAAGTTTAAAAAGTTGGTCAATACAATACGACGGGACGTTCTATCGCATCTGCTCTATCAATCAGTTTGCTATACACTTTTTCAAAACTTAATGATGTTGCCAGTTCTTAAAAACTATTCTTTTCTAGTACATCAATGATGGCTATACCGTAAATCAGTGCTTCATTTATCAATGAAACTTACCTTCAACTAAATCGTTGTAAACACTAACACTCTTCTCTCTCTACACAACAATAGCTGAATACAGAAACTATCTTTAATATTTCATATTAAAATGTTTATATCATTATGTAGAGGTCAGTTTTATGATAAGGACAAGTTTCATAATGGAAAATATCTCAGCTACATAACTGCGGAACAATCATCCATTCAATTTCCGGGAAAAACTGAGAAATAGATTTTCCTAATATTACAACAGATAAAAATTGTGGGTATTCAACGTATGAGAAAATATTTTTCGAGAGTCTCGACTTCAGGTATGGTTCGTCTTATTTCATTTCTTTTCAAAACCACTAATTTAAACTAGCTATGTAACTGATGAAGCATTCAAACCTTTCATGGTAGTCTATTTTCGACTTAAAACTTAACATCTTCGATATTTTTTCATGCAATACTATTTTCAAACAAAATAACGTAACATGACGTTTGCAAAACTTTGGACAATACTTATAAATAATAATCCCATCGTATCAGCTATGGCGAAATCTTGTATGTTAGAAGACCTTTCTAAAGATTAATTTTGTATCTTAATCTGCCATATCTTGAGATTTAAAAATTATGAACTAAGCTAGTGATATTTTTTATTATTACCTCCGCCAAGGAGGTTATGTTTTTGTCGTGTTTGTCTCTCTGTCTGTCACCAAGATAACTCAAAGAGTTCTGAACCGATTTGGACGAAATTTACAGGGATTGTTAGGTATGTTAGGAGGAATAGATGATTACTTTTTGGTGAAGAAATGTCCATCCGGCTGTTTGTTTGTCTGCCTCCTTTTTCTCAATGCTATAACTCAAAAAGTTATGGATTGATTTTTATGAAATTAATATGAGTTATTAGGTATATAACAAAGAGTAATGACCAAATATTGGTAATGATCCGTTAGTTCGTTTATCACTGTTATTAATTTTAGGCTTGTTGGCACAATGACTAAAAAAATAATGAATGGATCTTTATGAAATTCATAGGGGTTGTTAGTTATAGTAAAAGACATAAATGATTGAGCTTTGGTACAGATCGGTTGGCTCGTTTCTATGTTTGACTCATGTTTATCATAACGTTTTTAGCAGTATGTATAACTCAAAAAGTTACGAACGGATCTTGAAGAAAATTGCACAAGCTGTTAATACTATCAAAAGACACAATTGATCCGATTTTGGAGTTTATACAAAGGAAATTATGGTTTCAGAGCCAATTTAAATTTTTTGCTACCGTTGCCTCGCTTGGCGGAGGTATGCGCTCTCAGAGTGCTCTAGTTAGAAAGTTGTATCCTCCAATCCAAGTAGGTGTAATACTGAAAGAAACTTTTACAAAGAGCTCTCTAGATTTTAAAGATAAACTATGACTTTCACTTGGTGCAAATTTTACTACAAAATAAGCATTATGCTTACAGGCTTAATCATCTACCTATTGATCTAACAAAACTTGTGACTGTAGCCAAAATAATATCGGGACCAAACATTCTCCTCATAGAAGTAACATCCCACACTTAAATTGTTTCAGAGTCAAGCATTACCAAGAGAATTAGCAGAGTTCAGCCAAATGTATTTCCTGAAAACGCACAGCTGCGTATCATGGCTACAAGCAGCGACCACCTACATAAGCATCAATTTTCACTGTTCGTTCTACCACGCTTAACTGGTATATTATTTGAGGTATTCGAAGATATTATATACCTATGTTGGAGTTATACAATGGATCTTGAAAGCTCTGACACAAGCACCAAGGATGGCGACGGTCTCAACAGCCTAGAAATTAATATCGTGGGTGCCTCCAGCAGCATGCCCCCACCACCGACCGATGCACAGAAAGCAAAGACAAAAAATATCTTGTCTGCCTCCTTACCCTCTAACAAAGGAACCAATGGTGAGAAAAGAGAATATCGTGATTCTGTATCAAAATCAAGAGAAGTCTCCAGAATTTCCAGTCCCATTCGCGGAAGATTGCTATCACTATATGCTTCTGACAGGCCTCCGGCACTAGAAGACTCAAGCAGCCGAAAAGAGCACATCAATGGAAAAGTGTTGAAGAAGTTGACGGTGAAGGACCTGAACGAGCTGCCACGCAATGAATTTCTTTATGTCCAAAAGAAGTTTGTCCATTTAGAAAAAGAATTTGAAATAAAAGGAGAAACTAAGAAGAAAATCAGAGGCAAAAGTGAAGGTCTCCCTTGCGAGTTGTCTCACTTGTCTGTGAAGTGCGTCTCGTCTACAGAGTTCGGCAAAACCTGCGTCGCGTTTGTGTCCTATACGCAGGACACGTTGCCCTCAACCGCACTTAGGAAAGGTGATAATGTCAACATCTTCGCGGATGGAGGTTTATGCCTATCTAACGATCACTGCACAGATGGAGTGGTCCTCGACGTTTCCACCCAAGAAATCCATGTGATAATTGATGAATGTCAAGTATTTGATGAAGCTTCGTCATACTCATTGAAACAATACGGAACATTGGGGAATATACGTCGGATGCTGGACGGATTGAGAAGCATGGCGGACGTGCGTGGGCCTGCCCATTATGTCTGCGCCATACTCTTTGGTGAGAAGTCGCCTATGCCTCCTTTGCCCCGGCTGCCTGAACAGCTCTGCTACCCCAGCACAAATAAGCTGGTGCTTTTCAACAAAAAGTTGGGTGAGTCTCAGTGCGCTGCTGTTGAGTTTGTCCTGAAACAACAGGACCTGGCAATAGTGCACGGACCCCCAGGCACTGGCAAGACCACAACACTCATTGAAATTATCCGACAACATGTCAAACTTGGTTCTAAGGTTCTGGCGGTTGCCCCTTCCAATCTTGGAGTAGACAACTTAGTGGAGCGTTTAGACAGAGCAGGGCTGCGGGTGGTCCGTATTGGTCACCCTGCTCGCACGACTCCTGCCGCTCGGCGACACACCATCGATGCTTTAACGTACAACAGTGATGGGCGAGACATTGCGCAGAAAAATTGTGACCTCAATAGGAAACTCAGCAGTACACACGGAAAAGAGAGGCAGGACGTGTACAAGGAATTGGTTCACCTCCGCACCAAAATTAATCACAGAAAAGATGAGCTGGAGCGGGACATGATCCGTGGTGCTGACGTGGTGCTGTGCACTTTGCTATCGGCAACACCAGGCGGTGTTATGCGACACTTGGACCGTGATCACTTCGGTCTCACTGTTATTGATGAGTGTTCTCAGGGCACCGAAGCCTCCTGCTACCCGTGCATTATGTGGTCGAGTAAGCTGGTCCTCGCTGGTGACCACAAGCAGCTGCCCCCCACTGTGTTGTCGCCTGACGCTTCTCCTCTGCTCGTATCCATCATGGAACGGATGATAGAACGATATGGCGAGGAAGTTGTGCGGATACTGACTGTGCAGTACCGCATGCACTCGGATATTATGAACTGGTCGTCACAAGCCATATACGAAAATAGACTCGTT
Source organism: Parhyale hawaiensis (assembly GCA_001587735.2). Classification (NCBI taxonomy): domain Eukaryota; kingdom Metazoa; phylum Arthropoda; class Malacostraca; order Amphipoda; family Hyalidae; genus Parhyale; species Parhyale hawaiensis. The sequence goes on along the minus strand of LQNS02007215.1, from coordinate 30,099,413 downwards.
GCCCACGACTCCGTCTCCCACCAGCTGCTGTCTCATCTGCCCCATGTTGCGGATAACAACTTCACACGTGTGCCCATGGTGCTCGTAGACACTAGTGACTGTCCTGGTTTTGATGAGGATGAGACAAGACGAGCGTCCGGCTGCAGCAGACGCAATGAGGGGGAGGCTTCCATTGTGCTTGCCCTCGTAAAAAAGTTCGTCAGTGCTGGACTGCGCCCTTCGGAAGTTGCTGTTATTACACCTTACAGCAAGCAGGTGGAGTTGGTCCGGTCACTGCTCTATGAAAACTACCCGAAAGTAGAAGTCCAAACCGTAGATGGCTTCCAAGGCAGGGAAAAGGAAGCCGTCATCCTTACTTTGGTTCGCTCCAATGAGAAAGGTGAAATTGGCTTCTTAGCTGAGGATCGACGCCTTAACGTGGCAGTGACTCGTGCTCGGCGCCATCTCAGTGTTGTGTGCAACTCAAAAACTCTGCAGCAGAACAAGTTCCTCAAGACGTTTGTGGACTACATGATGGAACACGCGAGACTCCTGCGACCTGAGCAAACAGACGAAGGTTACTGCTGGATTACCAGCTACGTGTTGTTGACGCTGAACAAGATCAAGCTGATACACAACGTCAAGCATCGCCAGGATAACCACCACGAGATAGCGTCTGCTCACCATTGGAAGGCTCGCTACGTCGGTACGGCTGCTACATTCAACAGGAAAACGTCAACAATACGCCATCACTGGTAGTAGAGTCTAACTCTACTAGTCACTCTTTCGCCATCCAATAACGTAGGGAATATACTCAGGCGACGAGACCATTGCCTTGCTTTCGACTTCCATGCTTATGACGTGTAGGATATCGACGATATTATTAGCTTCTTGTAAAATTATTTCGCAGAGGCTTCCCGCATCATTGATCTTCCTTTCGAGAAGCAAAAACTCGTGGAAACGTTCGAATGTGCTGTTAAATTGGAGCTAAGCGTGGACTTGGATATGCCTGCATCGAATGATGCTGGTTTTGACCCAGTCAGAAATTTATTGGCATTCATCGGGTGCCTATCATAAAATAGTGAAAGGTATCCGATAACAATGGATAAATGCTCATAAATTTCCGATTGGACAGTCATATTCGTAGCATAGAATCTCGAAGACATTCTTATCATACACGCCAACAATGACAAAAAAAATCTCATCTGGCAATGCACTTATGACATGAGATGTAGTAGAATGTTTGTTTAGATCTGACGCGTGAAAAGGTGTCTTCATGACCCGTACTCTAAAAATCTAAAAATTGAGCTCGATGTCAGGAGAGAAGTGGATATTCCAAAACCAGATAAAGAAGTTTCCCGACAATAGGACCTTTTTTCTAAGCAATCTGTTTATTCTTCTGATTTTGTCTATACTTGTATCGTTAGCAATCGCATACGTATAACACATCTGTGAGAAGCATATGACTGGAAAAAAATTACTTGAATTCATCTGATGTGTCGACACTCAGCCCCATGTTTATAACTTTAAAGTTATTGTTTTTACAACTTCTCTTCCGGTCATTGTGGACCATTATATCTTTGTTCCTTACGCGGCATTCTAGTTAGAACAATGTAAAAGGCTTTCATTGATATTTTATTGGGAATTGTAGAGATGTGAATGGTACATAATTGACTGTGAGCTTAAACTGTTGAAATAGCACTGTGAACAAGTTAAAAACCTTTAATATTAATAAGGCTATATGTTCTTTATTACTGTAAAAATAGTGACCTTTATTAATAAAAAGTTTCAGTTAATCGTGTATCCTCTCCGCGCTTATCGAGGTGTAACCTTATTACACACGGAATCGCTGAACGAATTCGCTCAGTCAATATCAAATGTTGTTAGTTCGCAGCTGCCTCTATACAGCTGAACCTGCTAGCGAATAACAACCATACCCGCATAGGGTTGAAAACAAGAGCCCCCAAACTATTTTGAATTTTTATTCACTATGGAATTGAAAAGATATCCAAAACTGTCGTGGGGAAGCTGCTTAGCAGATTTACATATTCAGTCCCGTCGTCTCCTACCCCCTCGAATGCAGAATAGCTTGAATCACAAGTTGTCAGTCAGGCAGATAGTATTGGGCAAGGCTGCCTATTGTGCACGCCTCAGCCACGAGAGTGGACAGGGAGGTGGCTGCAACTGCCAGTTTCTGTTTTGGGCTTCTGCACTGGACCGCAGGTGCAGAGCTCTGCATTTTGGGTACGGAGACACGATTGGAAAATTGTAGAAGAGTAGTTGATACTATCCGTTCTTCTCTCCTATAGACATGAGATGTTTGACATTTTGCGATTGCAAAAACGGTGTAATGATCAAAACACTTGAGAACGATGGCACTAAGTTAAGCTTTTGCGGCAATTGTTACAATTTTACGTTATACGTTCGGCAAGACACAATAATCTGCAAGACACAATGTGCTTCCTTTACTTCTTCTTCATATGTACAATATTCCAAGCAGATGGCAACGTTCATCGTTCCAAACTTCAAACGTGCCTTCTGTGAAAACCAACTTCTTTTAAGCTGCAGCACTAGCATTAATCTGTTCATCCAGCACCACAAACCTGTTTGTGAACTTAGTTTCTAGGTACTGGATTCGCCGCATAGTAGTACTTTGTAGGTAATCAGGTATCCTGGTGGTGGAAGTGAGATAATCGGATCTAAATCAACTTCAGTTTTCTTTCAAGAATAAACTTATCCGAATTTTAACAAAGTTTTTCTGAAAAAGATTAGACATCCAAGTGCTTAGCCATGTTATCGTACGTTTGGAAGTAGAGATTGCTACAGTTTTAGTAGTTCATTTATATTATTATTATTAGAAATTATATAGTTCCTAGTATAATGCCGCACAGATCGAATACACCTGAAGTTTTATGCTGGCCTAAAAATACTCGTAGAATTTTGCAGAGTAGTGCGAAGTACAGAAGTACATATACCGCACCGAGAGCTAATCTGTCAGTTGCTCGTCTTGCTTCGCTAAATTTTTTGACGCTATTGGCTAGAAGCGTAACGTCTACACACAATATATTTGTTCATAGAAATTAAAGTTTGCAAGGGTTTGCCGCGCGATTCAGCATATAAATAGTCGAGTTCAGGGTCGTTATAACACGCAATGAGTTACCTATGAGTAGATGTGTGAGCAGGAAGCAGCCGTAGTGGTTGGTGGCGAGCACCAGCTCCTGACCTTCCGAATTGGTGCACCTCTTCATCTGTCCAGCGATGCCGGCATTGTTGATCTGCAGAGAACGGCTGTGTTGGGGCGGGTTCGCACGAAAGTCAAATGATTGAGTTTCCTCCGCTCCCTGCGTGAATGCGCTGCTATGTCCGCTCAGATAGCACAAATGCATACTGCCTTATGCGTACTATAATTCTCGACAGTTTGAGGAAGTCAACGTGTTGGCAACAGTTCAGTACCTCTTTTGTTATAGGCGCCGTATTATACAGGGCTAAACAAAGCATTCAGAAGAAACTCGTTCAAAATAACGATCGTGTTAACCAACATATGCACAAGCAACCAGTGAGCGCAGTTTAGCATAAGTCTGTTATACAAATGCCGTACAATCAAACATTGCAGAACAAAATATTTAGTTTTAGTTCCACAGCAGTTAGCGCAACCATACTGCACAATGCTAGTATTCCATGGATAGCTGCTTGACATTGATCTAAAGGTAGATATTTCAATTGATAAAGAGTAGGCTACTCAGTACAGAGCACTAACTGCAGATTCTAAAGTACCGTCATGGTGAAAGAGAAGATGTGCGTATGCTTCAGCTTTTACTGTAGCAATAACGTGTACGTATAGAGACTGACGTTGTCGCCAATATTTCTTCGTTTTTCACTGTTACAGAAGGAAGTAAAAGAGAATTTATAGTTGTACAATGTACATAGTGGTACCTTTGCAAGTTAATGGAAGTTGTTTTCGATGGTCTAAACTACTGAAAGAGATGAACGAACGAGGAACATACCAGAATGTGCAAAGATTTTTCTTCGGCGTTGAACCTCTCTGCAAACCTCCGCACCGACGCCATCTCCGACAGCTCCAGCTCTCGGACCACCACTGCAGAGTTGCCGCTCTCCCTGATGATTTTGTCTGTCCGGGAGCATTGTACGTAATTCCTGAATGTCACCGATTCATTACAATGTGATCCCAAACTGGTAGAAAACATTACGAAATGAGCAGGCTTCAATATAATATTTACCAAATTTAGCAAACAACGAAAATGTTAAACCATAGTACAGTAAGCTATTCTAGGAAGGCAAAAGCAGAAGTACGGCACCCTAAAACTTTTCTGTTAATTGCAGTTACCAAAAAATATAAAAATTTGTCTAATCTTGTAAAACAAGTTGCGAATTTCACATTTTATTCCGTCTGGAGAAAGATCAGCCGAGAGTTAGCGAGAGTCAAAAAGAAAAATAGAAAGGATATTTTGACGGGTTCTTGAAAGAGAAGCAACTTGAGAGCAATGTCTCTCCAGTGGAAGTTTGAGTATGTTTCATTCTTAGCAATGGAGAAAACAAGACTCCTAATGACAATGCCATTAACTATTAAGTACTGTCATTGAAATTTTGTTTATTCTAACAGTCTAGGCTATCCGTGCAATTAATTCTCTTTGACAGAAAGAAATGTAGGTAACAATTGAGCATGTAGTTAAAAATGTCTAAACCATAATGCGATACTGGCAACAGATTAACTTGTTAGAGTAATAGCAACATACTGTTGTCGACGTTCCCTGTGACTATGACGGTATTTTTTAATTATGGAAGAGTAACTTTTCGTGGCTTTTAAGGTGGGATTCTGCTTTGTTCCACGAAAGATAGCTGGCCGCTTCCGTAGCTATCTTTACTGTCAATTCTTCTTTTTTGCTTTATTATGCTTGAGTTTAACTTTTGTCTATGGGATTTTTCTTACTCCTTTGTATATTTTTGTAATTATCTGTAAATTTCTGTATATTTATGTTCTTCTATTTTTTCTTTTCTTTCTTTTACTTATCTGTGGGGATGTTGAGAGAAACCCGGGACCGGG